>JAQQSK010004905.1:103-18165 GCA_028658325.1 Potorous gilbertii
AATGTAATGGGATAAAATATCTCTCATAGAAGAGGCAGGCAGGAGTCTTCTTAATGGAAGGAAAAAGAGAGCTGAGAAAAAAAATATGAAGATTACTCTCATCACATTTGACTAAAGGAAGGAATAAAATCCACAATCATTTTGGTATGAAAACCTATCATACAATACAGGAAATTAGGGGAGAAGGAGATAAGCAGGGTTGGGAGGGGATGACGGAAGGGAGGGCAATGGAAGAAGGGAGTAATTTGAGGTCAACACTCGGGGAGGGACAGTCATTTGCAAAACTATATACATATGGCCTGTATTGAACTGCCTGCCTTTCCAAAGGGAATGGGTGGGGAGGGAGGGATGGGAAGAAGCTGGAACTTAAAGTTTTAGGAACAACTGTCAATTAATATTCTTACTACAAGGAAATAAGAAATACAAGTAATGGGGAATAGAAAGTTATCTGGCCTTACAGGACAAAAGAGAAGATGGAGTAAGGGAAGGGAGGGATGAAGGAAGAGAGGGCAGATTGGTGATATGGGTAATTAGAATGTCCAGTGTATTGGGGAGGGGGGAGGGGACAAATGGGGAGAAAATTTTGGAACCCAAAATCTTGTGAAAATAAATGTATAAATTTAAATGAATTTATTAATTAAAAAAATAGTAATCTTTTTATTGGCAATCTAAAAGCCTTTTGTTAATGTTCACCTCTCTAGATATTTTTTGCAGCCTCTGACACTGTCAATAACCTTATTCTCTTTATTTCTAAGTTTTCATGATATTAATTATCTAACCAATCTTTCTCAGTCTTCTTTGACGGATCATCATTCAGGGCTTTGTCTTGAGTGCTTTTCTACCTCTCTATACTATTTCATTTGTAGTTCACATACTGTTAAGTGCATCTCCCACATTACTATTTTTATGTTAACAGTTTGAATAAAACTTGCTCTCATATCATGTTTTATTTTTCAAAGATTTTTCATAAACACACACACACACACACACACACACATATATATATATATATAATGTATGTATGTATTTCATTACCCACACATAACTATTAATTCAATTATGTGCTTCAAAGAAAACAAAATGCTTACTCAAAATCTATGGAAACAATGAAAAAAATATTTCTCACAAGGTAACTGAATGAAATAGACACCAAGTAGCTTCCTTAATGGTTGAATGGTTGAGATGGACTTCATGTGGGTGTGTGTATGTGTACATTTTTATGTGTGTGTTTCATTTTCATGGGGATGACTTAAGGTGTTTTTGTTTATTTACTTTAAAAATTATTCTATTGCTATAGAAAATAGAAAAAAATTATTAAGGAAATGTAGGTAGCTTTAGAAGTCTACATTTCAATTTTTTTTAAAATTTCTTTATCATTGGAGGAGTCAAGATAGTGGAGTGAAAATATGGACTCATCTGAGCTCTTCCACAAACTCCTTCAGATGACTCTAAAAAGTGAATTTTAACTAAATATTGAGGGGTACAATTGATGAGGAGGCAGAACGTGGCAGATTTCTAGCCCAGGACAGCCAGAACGGTCAATGAGAAGGATCTGTTACACCAGGCTGGGGTAGCACAGAACACATGGACTGTAGCAGTGCATACTCAGACATAGCAGAGTGGGAGTGGCCCAGATGGACTGAATCACCTGTGGAAGTGCCAATTCCCAAACCTTTCAACACTGAACAGGAATCTGGTGGAATGTGGTTAGAAAGAAGCACAGGACCCATGGCAGCAGCAGAAACTACACCTGGGGCTATCAGGCCACAGACTAAATATTTGGAAGTCATCTATTTGAACTTTGAGGAGCCAAGACAGAGAGTAAACTCTAAGTGCTTTTACCCTCCCCTTGTTGACCTTGCACAACCCAGAGAATATTGCTCCAGGAAAATCCCTGGAATAGTGGGATCATTAGAAGTTGTGAAACAGCCTTAACTCAGGAGGCTAGGAAGATATATGGGAAGGATTTCTCTTGCTGTGGCTAAAGGCGATGAGTGCAGGATTAGAGGCAATCCAGCATGTCCTGCCTGAGCAGACCAGCAAAAGACTCTGAGCTCCTGGGTAGTGGAGCTGTTAAGCACCAATACCAGTGACCCCTGACATGTCTTAGCACAGTCAGGGGAATAGGGAAGACACCAGCACAGTTAAGGGAACACCAGCTGCTCCACCCGTCCGTGCTGAAGAGTAGCCCTAGAGGAGGAGGAGATTTCCACGGGCCACACCACCCATCCTCCACACCTCAAACCGTGAGCTTCAGTTTAACCCTGGAGAAATTCAGAAAGTTTCACCTGGCCTCAGTCTTGGCCAGCCAGCTCAGCACCAGGTAAGCTGCAGCATTATTTAGTTTCTAGGTAAAAGAACCAGAGGTCACACAACACAAAATCATTAACTGTAACCCTAGTTCTCAGCACAAGAAACAAGAGATAGAGCCCTTTATACCCCAGAAACAGGGATCCATCTTAGAAGACTGGAGAAAGGCAATCATTAAGAAGAAGCAAATTATTAAAACAGATCATTGAATCTCACTACAGAGAGAAGGAAGGTCAAAATATGAACTCAGAAGAAAACAGTATTCACACTATTCCCACATCTGAAATCACAAAAGGGAAGGTGAACTGGTCCAAGTCTAAAAAGCATTCTTGGAAGAGCTCAAAAAGAATTTTAGAAGCCAAATTAGAGAGGTAAAAGAAAAATTGACCTAAGATTTTAAAAATACAACTGACGAAATGAAAAAAAAGGAACAAGAATTCACTGAAGAGAATACCTCCTTAAAAAGATAAAATTGACCAATTGGACAGGGAGATAAAAAACTTAATTGGAGAAAATGACTGCTTCAAAGAAAAAATAAGGACAAATAGAAAAGGAGGTACAAAATAGAGTCAAGAGAGAAGATCTAAGAATTATTGGTTTATAAGAAAGCCATGATGAAAAAAAGAGCTTCCACCATATGTTCCAAGAAATTATCAAGGAAAACCGCCCTGAATTCCTAGACTCAGAGGTCAAAACGGTCATTGAAAGAATCCATGAATCTGTTCCTGAAAGACATTCCAAATTGAAAACATTAAGGAACATTGTATCCAAATTCCAGAATTGGCAGCTCAGGGAGAAAATACTGCAAGTAACCAGAAAGAAACAATTCAAATATTGGATAACTACATTCAGGATCACACAGGACCTTGTAGCTTCTAAATTTAAAGATCTGAGTGATTGGAATGTGAAATTCCATAAGGTAAAGGAGCTTTGAGTAAAACCAAGGATCAATTAACCCAACAAAATTGAGCATTAGCTTTCAGATAAGGAGATAGACATTCAATGAAATAAGGGATTTCCAGGCCTTCTTGATGAAAAGGTCACAGCTCAATGGAAAATTTGAACTTCAAATACAAGACTCGGGAGAGGCATAGAAAAGTAAACAGGAAAAAAGAAAAGAGAAAAGATCCTTGTTATTCAATAAAGGCAAACTGGGTAGTGGAGTGTAACAGATCCTTCTCATTGACCGTTCTGGCTGTCCTGGGCTAGAAATCTGCCACATTCTGCCTCTTCATCAATTGTACCCCTCAATATTTAGTTAAAATTCATTTTTTAGAGTCATCTGAAGGAGTTTGTGGAAGAGCTCAGATGAGTCCATATTTTCACTCCACTGTCTTGACTCCTCCAATGATAAAGAAATTTATATCCCTGTATGGTTGGATGACACTTGTTAATTTTGAGAATTGTGTGTTCATTATGCCAATGAAAAGGGATATATTCAGTTAGAGGGTTTGCATATAAATTAACTGATATGATGATATAAACCAAATAAAGGGGTATTTAGGGATTATAATGGGAGAAGAGGAAAAAAGGAAGCAGAAAAGTGTAAATTACATTACAAGTAGAGACACAAAAAATATAATAGTGGAGGGAAATAAGGGAGGAAGAGGCACAGCTTCTTTCTCATGGGATTTGGTTGAAGGAGGGAATAACATACTCTGTTAAGTTTACAAATCTAAGTTGTCTTACAGGCAGTCTGAAGGGAAAGGGGGAAAACGGAGAGGATGGTTAAAAGTGAGGGAAAGAATAGGGAGCGGGTGCTGACAGAAGGGAGGGAAGGTTGAGGGAGGTGGTGGTCAAAAGTAAAACCATTTTGTTACTATTTTCTTGGTTAAAAACTCACCCTTTGACAAAAACTATTGGGAAAACTGGATAATAGTATGATAGAAACTAGGCATGGACCAATTCCTGACACTGAGCAACAGGATAAAGTCTAAATGGGTAGAAGATTGCATGGATAATGCATTTTTTGTTTTAGTATATTGAAGTGCCTCTGATTGAATAATGTGATTAAAGAAGATCTTCCTCATCCATTAATGGACCTGGGAAGGTTTATAGGGAGGCCCGCATCTTTTGTTAATGAGGCCCTGGTTCTCAAGGGTTGTGATGCTCTTTGGCTCTGAAAAATGTATAAATACCCTGAGTTGAGGTTTTAATTTGGAGTATAGTTTTAGAAAGAAGGTCTCTGTGCCAGATGAGACTCTGGAAAGCTGTTAAGTAGCACCCCCCCAGGTTTGAAAACCCAGATATTGATGCTTCCCTCTCTGGGAACTGTGGTCGAACAGTTGAAAGTCTGTCTTTTGGGCTTTATTTCCTTCTTGTATGTTTCTGTAGTAGTAAATCACATATGTGATTGATTAAAGGAGATTGTCAAACCCTCAAAAGTTACCTTTCCTTTTATTTTTTTTTACATTTTTATTTTACTAAGTACTTGAAACAGGTGACCTGGTTTATTAGGAACAGTTCATATTGAAAGCATTTGCATTCGCATATTCTGCAATATACAAAAAATATTATTTGATAAAAAAATCAGTTTTGACTTTCAATCTGTTTGGTTTTTGCAAAAAGTCAAATATATTACAATGTGATCATTTGTAAAAACAGCATGTTTTATTACTCTTCTATTCAATTCATTGTAATTTTTAAACTGTTAAATATTTACTAAGGACCAAGAGTTTTTCTGCATTTGAGGCTTTAAGGTACTATCTTTAGACCATTTTAGGCAATATCAATAAGAATGCAGCTAAATAAGACTAGAACTACGACATTCAATCCAAGTCACACGGGTTGTGTGCATGGCATATAAAGCGCAATGAAAAATAATCCCTATTTTCCAATCTGATGTTATTTCACCAGAGTCATACAGAAAAAGAAATAATACAGAAAAATGAGCATAGTCCTTTTACCTTAGCCCAATCTAAAGTACTATTTAGAAAGAAAAAACAAACAAACATATTAGCGTTTTATTCCAAAATGAGAGTTTCAACTGCAGTAGGCCCATTGGGAAGAACAACATCGTTCTTCTTTTGTTTTGTTTTCCTAAATGATACTTTAAAGACAACACTGAATTTAATAAATACTCCTGAATTTGTAAGGTTAATGAGAAATGATGAATAATGTTAAGGGTGCTGGTTATCACTATATGTTTGAAGAAACAACAAGGTAAACTGGAAAAAAAAACTTTGCATAACTTAAAATATTCAGTTGAGAACAATTAATGCTAAGTTAGAAAAATCTTCTTCTCTTCCCTTTTCCATCTTAGGAAACCCAGTCCATTTTTTAAAGACACATATAAACCTGACCTGAAAGTCTAAAGCAACTCCAGTTTCTATACTATACAACAGTTACTTTAAGTTTATAATTAGATTTTTTCCAAACTGTGTACTAATTTTAAAGGCAGAGTTTTTGGGTGGAACTTTTGCATGTGGTCAGCAATGAATTAAAAGGAACAAAGTCTATTTAATGTAACCATTCCCTTGAAACATGAATATAAAAATATAAAACCTTTTAAAGTACTTAAGGCAATCTCAGAGTGTATGACATTTTAAAAAAATTTTGCAAAAACAGCTGAATCGTTTGCATATAACGGTGGAACATAACTTCAGTATTGTTTGGGAAGAAATGAGTGCCTTCTGTCTCTGGAATCCATTTGTGAAAGTGGTATCGATATTCTTTTGTTTTCACTCTCAGTTATTTCAATGAAGCATACAAATACGTGCATTTAGTATTGCCTGGGAGATCATCTTCATAACTGGGGTGGTAGTAGCTGCAGAAGGTTCAGCCCATGAGGATAACGTTAGCTTCCCAGCCAAAGCCATAAGCCAAGTTGTAATAATACCTGGTAACCTGATCACCTTGAAGAAATTGGGAAGTATACATCACTGGATAAATAACCAGAGAGATGACCTGAAACGTATTAACAAAGTCCAACAATTCTGCAATCACTCGCAGGAAACAAGCATTTCTGGTTCACAAAGATCTAAGAAGGAGAGGATGAAGCATATCACCAAGATGATGCAGGGACACATTAGTGTGGCCCCCAGACATCGCTCATAAGGGTCTCACAGATTTCTTCAAAGGAACCAGAATAACTAGGGCAAACCTCATTTGGGCATTTCTACCTCAGCGAGGATGTCTGAGATTTGTTCTCAGGTTGCAGCCAGCCTTGACCAGTCAGAGATATAATGTCAAAGACTATGGTGGTTAGTAGATGCAGGGGCAAGATCCACCAGCATTGCCAAGAGTCCAGGCCACAGCACAGCATCAGCTCAGACACTCCAGGGAGCTGTGAACCAAAGGAGGGAAGTTAACCAAGGACAGGGAGAGAGTTGTGGTGTGGATAGCTGGGAGGTTTGTGCACTATTCTGCCTTTCCTTTTAGAAAAGCAGATGAAAGAACCTGTGACAGCAACCCCTTCTGTGTATGTCAGGGTGCTTTCTGTTACAACTATATGGGTATAAAAGCTGATACTATAAACAAACTGTGGGAGAAAGGGAGAGTTTATTTATCATATTTATGAAGAATGGAAAAATTTATAAGCAAATAAGAGATAGCAAACATTATGAAAAGCAAAATGTATGTTTGATTACATTTAATTGAAAAGGGTTTTTGTGCAAAAATAAATCCAATGCAACCAAGATAAAGAGGGAAGCAGAAAACTGGAAAATAATTTTTACCCCTAGTGTCTGTCATGAAGTCTTCATTTTTAAACGTATAGAGAACTAATAAAACTTCCAAGAATACAGATCATTTGCCAATTGATAAATGGTCAAAAGCTATGAACAGGCCATTTTTAGACAAAGAAATTAAAGCTTTCTATAGTCATGCGGAAAATATGCTCTAAATTACTGTTGATTGGAAAAATGCAAAGCAAAACAACCTTGAAGTACGACATCACACCTATCAGATTGGCTAACATGATAAAACATGAAGATGATAAATGTTGGAGAAGATGAGGGAGAGATTAAAAACTAACTCATTCTTGGTAGAACTGTGACCTAATCCAACCATTCTGGAGAGCAATCTGTAACTATGCCCAAAGTGCTATAAAAATGTAGGGAAAACTAGAAAATATTGTGAGAGAAACTTGGCATAGACCAATGTCTGCCACTCTATACTAGAATAAAGACAAATGGGTACACCATCTTGGAATAAAGGCTGATACTCTAAACAAATTATCAGGTCTAGGAATAATGTATTTGTTGATCTGTGGATAAGGGAGGAATATTTTACAAAGCAAGATATGGAGAACACTATGAAATACAAAGTGAATAATTTTGACCACATTTATTTGAAAAGTGTTTACACAAAGTCAATGCAACCAAGAATTAGGAAGGAAGTAGAAAACTATGAAATATTTTTACAACTAGTGTCTGTGATCAAGGCTTCATTTCTAAAATACATAGAGAACTTTGTCAAATGTACAAGAACATAGTGTTCTCCCATATCCCATAATCACCTACAAATTACTATAAAATGGGTACTCAAGACAAATCTTAGAGTAGCAGAACAAGTCAAAAGAGAGTGTGAAGCTATCTTTTACATGAAGAAACTTGAAAGATCAAAAAGAGACTTCCAACTCAGCCATTCCAGAACAGGTAGTATTCCAGCAAACCAGCAGCAAACCTGATATCACAAAAGCAGCAGGAGGTCCTGGACCCCACTATGATTGAGTGCAAAATCGCCAATACTATTATCCCTCATATACTTTAGCATAGCCAGGGAAACCAACAGACTTCAGCTCCAAGAACCATCATATGCTTCAGCTTTGCCCTGGGCAAATAGGAATCCTCCAGCATGATAAGAACATAGTCCATAAACTCTATGACCTTCAGTTTTTCCCGGAGGAAAACACAGAAACATCCAACTGCACATCAGCATATGCCAGACAAAACCACTAGGACTTCCACTCAGCTTCCAAGTAAGCTGCCAGATCCCTATGGCCTCGAGAAGCACTAGTCACCCACCATTCCACCCATTCAACACCAGACAAGAGGGTCTTCTGGGGGCCTAAGGGCAACACTAGTGTAGCAAGAGTAACCAACCAGGGCCCACAAACATTAGCACTAGAAGAGAAACAGTGCCCCTTCTAACCCAGATGTACAACTCAAAACTAAAAGAAAGTAAAAAAATAAGAAAAAAAACAACAAAAAGTATCTGACTATAGCAAAATATTATAGTGACAGGAAAGACCAAGATACAAACTCATAAGATGGCAAAAATATTAAAACATCTATGGTTAAAATTTTCAAAGAAAAACAGGAAATGGTCTGAAGCTCCTCAAAACAGGAGCTTAAAAATATGTGAGGGATAGAAGAAAAATAGGGAAAAGAAATGAGAATGAATCAAGAGAACTGTGGGGGGGAAAGAAGCAACAGTTTGGAAAACTGGTTAAAAATGGAAGTTGCCAAATGGGAAGGGAGATAGAAAAATCTACTGAAGAAAACAGCTCCTTAAAGAGTGCAATTGGCCAAATGAAAAAGAAGGTACAAATGCAAATTGAGGTAAACAACACCATAAAAGTAAGAAATGGACAGGCGGAAAGTATTGACTATGAGATATCAAGACTCAGTCAAATTAAACAAAATGAAACACAATGGAAGAAAATTTAAAATAACTCATGGGAAAAATAACTGGTCTGGAAAATACAGAGAAACTATATCACAATCATCAGACTAACCGAAAATTCATAATCAAAAGGAGGACTTAGACACTATCTTTCAAGAAATTATCAAGAAAACATGCCCTCATATCCTGGAATCATAGGGTAAAACAGAGATTGAAAGAATCCACCAATCACCTCAGGAAAGGGATTCAAAAATTAAAAAAAAAATCCAAGGGATGTTATTGTCAAAATTACGAATTATCAGGTCAACAGAAAATATTGCAAGTGACCAAAAGAAAGAATTCTAATACTGAGGAGTCACAACCAGAGTTACACAGGACTTGTCAGATGCAACATTAAAGGAGCAGCAGTCTTGGAACAAGATATTCAGGAAGACAAAGGAGCTAGGAATACAATCAAGAATTATTTATGCAGCAAAAGTAAGCATAATTCATCAAGAGATTAAAAGTTCATTTAGTGAAAGAGTAGAATTTCAAGCTTTCATAAGGAGAAGACCAAAAGTACACCCAAAATTTGACCTCCAGTATCTAGACCCAAAAGAAGCATAAACTGGTGGAAAGGAAAAAACACATAAGGGATTCATGGGGCTAAATTATTTACATCTTTGCACATGAATGCAATACTTGTAATTCTTAAAAATT
The DNA here is from genome assembly GCA_028658325.1 of Potorous gilbertii. Taxonomy (NCBI): domain Eukaryota; kingdom Metazoa; phylum Chordata; class Mammalia; order Diprotodontia; family Potoroidae; genus Potorous; species Potorous gilbertii. The sequence goes on from JAQQSK010004905.1 coordinate 9,680, forward strand.
GTATCACTAATAGTACAACTAAAAGGACTATATATAGAAATGGAGCATGAGTATAAGGTGAATTTGAGGGAGTGACATTGAATTTGAGGGAGTGACACAAAATAAAATTAGGGAATGGGAAAGATGAGTACACTGCCTGCAGAAGGAAGGAAAAGGTGGAATGAGGCAAATTATCTCACAGGAAAAGGTAAGAAAGACCTATTACAGTGGAGGGGAACATGAGAGATTGGGCAATGGGCATTGATTGAACCTTACTCTCCTCAATCCTGGCTAAGGAGGGAGTCACATACACAGTGAATTGAATATGTAAATCTATCTTGCCCAGCAGAGAAATAGTAGGGCAGTACATCAAAGAAATTGAACGTGGGGACTGCTGGAAGAGTTGGAAGATCAGGGGAAGTGACATAATCAAAACACTTGTGAGGAGGGAAAGGTATGAGAGAGGACAGGAGGAAGAATAGAATAGTGGGGAAAACACAGGTAATAATTATAACTGTATTGTAAATGGGATGAATTCATCCATAAAGCAAAAGCCTATAGCAGAGTGGATCAAAACTCAGAGTCCTATAGTATGTTGCTTACAAGAAACACCCTTAAAAAGAGAGAGGCACAGATTAAAAGTAAGGGACTAGAATGAAATTTATTATGCTTTAGTTAAAATAAAAAGAAAGCAGGGGTAGCAATCCTGATCTCAGACAAAGTAAAAACAAACAAAAAATAGACTTTAATAAAATAAGGAAGGAAATGAAATCTTACTAAAAGGTACCATAGACAATGAAGCAATATCAATGCTAAACATAAATTTACTAAGAGGTATAGCATACAAATTACTAAAGGAGAAGTTAAATGACTTACACTAAGAGAGATATGACAGGCCTTGGAAATGATTTAGACATAAAAGATGACACCATAGCAAATTAACAGAGCAAGGAATCTGCCTATCCTGTCTTTGAGAAATGGAAAAAATCACTAACCAATCAAAAGATAGAGCATTACAAAAGGTTTAATAGATAATTTTGATTATATTAAATTTGAAATCTTTTTTTTTACAAACAAACTAATGCAAACATGATTAGAAGGAAAACAGAAAGCTTAGAGATAATCTACAGCAAGTGTCTCTGGTAAAGACTTCATTTATCAAATATGTAAAGAACTGAATCAAACTTACAAGAATAAAAACCATTCCCCAATTGAGAAATGATCAAAGGTTTGAACAGGAAGCATTCAGATGAAAAAATCAAAGCTACCTATAGAGATATGAAGAAGTGCTCTAAATCACTTTTGATTAGATAAATGCAAATTCGAACCACTCTAAGGAACCATCCCACAGCTATCAAATTGGCTAATGTGACAGAAAAGGTAAACAATAAATGCTTCTGACAATATCAGAAAATTGGAAATCTGTTGGTGGACTTGTGAACTGACCCAACTATTCTGAAAGTAATTTGGAACCTTCCCCAAGGGGCATCCAAACTGTTCATACCCTTTCTTCCATCAACACCATTATTACATCTGTATCCCAAAGGGATCATAAAAAAACGAGAAAAGAATCTACATGTCCAAATTATTTATAGCAGCCATTTTCATGGTAGCAAAATATAGAAATTCAGAGGATTTTCCGCAATTAGCTAATGGTTGAACAAGCTGTGGTATATGAATGGAATAGAATGCTATTGTCAATAAGGAATGGTGAAAGGGTAATTTTCAGAAAAACCTGGAGAGTATTATATGAACTGATGCAAAGTGGCATAAGCAGAATAAGGAAAACATTGTAGACAGTGTGAGAAACATGGTGTGATGATCAACCATGTGTGACTCAGGTCTTCTCAGCACCACATTGATGCAAGACAAGTGCGAAGAAGAAATGAAGGCAAATGCCAACCATATGCAGATAAAGAGCTTCTGGACTTGAAAGCATTTTTGTTTTTGACTTACTGTATTCTTTCTTATATTTTTTTTCCTCGTGATGATTCTTCTTTCACAACTGTGACTAATATGGAAATATTTTTACATGATAGCATATGTATAAAGTATATCAAGTTCACTACCATTCTCAAAAGAAGGAAGGAGAAGGAAGGATGGATAAATTTTGGAACTCAAAATCTTGCAAAAATAAATGCTAAAATTCTATTGACATGTAACAGAGGGAAAACAAAATACTCTTTAAAAAATCAATTATTCAATGAAAGTAAAATAAATCAATAAAAATTTTTACAAGATTGGAAATCACGCTTACTAGACTGTGATTATTATAATTTACACTCTTCCTTTTTCCGAGAATTACAAAATTTCTGAAATTCTAGTTCTGAGTAAAATCAGTTGTTTCCACGAGTTAATAAACATGAGCAAATCAACTCAGTATTCAAATCTTCCCTTTCTTGGAGTAACTGAAAAGCATTTTATCTTTTCATAGTGATATAAACTAATTGAGAACAGCTAGGTTATTTTTTACAAACTCCACCGTTATTTTTTGGTTTGAACTTCCTGTTCACAATGTTTTGCTCTACTCTTTCTAGTCTAAAAAGCATGGTCCTTTAGTAAAACAAACAAACAAACAAACCGAATTCTATTATTCAGTTGTCATTTGTTACAAAACTTCTTTCTGTTCCAAGTTCTTTGACATCTAATCTCCCCAAATCATATGAAATTATTACTTTTCTTCTCCTTTATAATGAAATTACATTTGAGATGCAACTTTTGTTGCTGCGTAAGTTATCTATTCCTCCTTAGTGAGAGTCAGAGGCAAAATAACAGCTCCCTTTCCAGTTTTCTCCAATTTGAAGAATTAAATTGTCTATATCTCCATAATTTATGTCTATACTTATGTGTGCATGTACATATATGGATATAAATAAAGAAATGTAGTATTTTCATACAAGTCTTGTGACAGTGTTCCTCAAGTCCTCAGCTTATTCTTCCTACTTAATGTATGGTCTGTGTGATAATCTCTACTATTTCTATCACTCGTATTTCTCTCTATCCTGATCCTCATCCAAATGCTTTCTATTGTGTGGTCCATTTCTCTTTCCTCTACTTCCACTTATGAGGATTTTCTAAATCTATAATGCTACTTCAAAATTCTTTTTTATCAATTCTATTCCTTTTCGATAATGTAAATTTTAGATAGCTATAGTCCAGGGATGATTTACATCCTGCCAAGTTTTCTATGGGAAATATAAGGTTGAATTTATTTCTTTGCATAAAAGTTTCTAGTTCATATTGTTTATTAGCCTAGTTTGAGCATTTTTGTATAGATACATAAAGCCACAGAATGCTTAATTTATGTCTTTATTTTTGCTTTATTTTTGTTTTTTATCTCCTGTGAGTTATCAATTCTATTTTCTGATTTTCTTCCACATGGAGTGGACACACTACACTCTGTTGCAACTAACTTGGTAGAAATTATGGATAGAATACACACACACACACACATACGTGTGTGTGTATGTATATATATGTATGTATGTGTGTATGTCTATTGTGTATATGTGTATTGTATACATATATATCATACACACTTATACATACACATAGTACACATATTAAATGCATACATAGGTACAAGAATAGGGTGTGTGTATGCCTATCTGCGCACTGTCTATCTCTCTCTCTGTCTGTATACATATTGTGTAATAAGTACAAGTAGATATAGACATACATAGAGATGTATTTATGTATATATATATATATATATATGTGTGTGTGAGTGCATGTGTGCATTTGTATGCATATCTATATATATATATATATGTATATAGATATGTAAATATGTGCGTGTGTATTGTGTATATGTATATGTGTGTGTGTATTATACAGAGTGTGTATCTGTGTGTGGGTGTGGGTGTGTGTGTATCCCTTCCTCTTAATTGCCAGTTTGTTGTTGCTGTCCAATTCTTCATCATCCCATTTGGTGTTTTATTGGAAGAAATATTGGAGTAGTGTACTGTTTTCTCCAGCTTATTTAACAGATGAGGAAATCGAGGCAAATAAGGTCAAATGACTAGCCCAGGGTTACCCAATCAATGCATCTCTGAGGCCATATTTGAAGTGTATCTACTATACCACCTAACTGCTGCATTAATTATAGCATAATGTCTTTTAAATAAGATTTGTGGAATCCAGTTAACACATATTTTGCTATCATTTTATGATCTGTATTGTATTGGTATCTAAAAAAGTCCATGATTCCTATACGTTATTCCATGAGCTGGAAATATAAATATCATTCTCCAGTACCACTTTTTAGTAACTGTTCATTTCCTAATTCCAACTTCTTCTTATGTGTCTTTATGTTCAACCATCACCAATGAAGCAAATGCTACATACCCCCGCCAATTCTAAATTTCTAGCTGAAATTTGTATAATTCCTAGAAACACTTTATAAGTTCTTCTGGAAGTTTTATTTCTAAGCATGTAGATCAATCAATGTATATACTGTCATCCATCATGACAAATCTCTTGCAGTTCTACATTATGGCGTCATCTCGGTACCATGAAAAGAGAGAAACTTTCTTTATTTTTTATATTAGGTCATGATATGACAACCTCATTATCCATCAGTAGGTCAGTGATCACCCTAACTTGTCTCCTTTGTTAACCCTTAGTGAATAGTTTCTTTCTTTGGGACCTACTGTGTTACAACCTCATCCCCTGTAAGAGAAGGTGATTCATCTTCATAATATTGAGTTTCTAACTATATCTTGTATCTATATAACTATATCTAATTATACTCCTGCAACTCTCACTTTCCTTGAGTTGTCAACTGAATATTTATTATTTTAAATTCTTCCAGTCTCCAATCTCTTGAACAGGTAAGGATCCCTTTCTGAATCTTCAGATCTGTTTTTCATTTAACCTGTGAAGAAATTCTTCCATTTCTTTTGATCAGAAATATTTCATTTTCCTTGATAACTCAGCAAAGAATAACACCACTGTTATTTAGTACCAGTAGAACCAAAAATATATCAAATTCCCTGCAGGTCATTACAGAGATCTCTTTGTTTTTCCTTGCTAAGAATAAGATCCTCAATTGTTACCTTTCCTGCTGTTAGTGTTTTCATCTAACTTATGGAACAGACTCTTGGTTTGTCACATTTCTATACTGCTCAAGTGGCTCAGGTCATGCATCAAAGAGTTACAACTCTGGAAACTTCGATATTGTGACCTCTTAGGCAAGGTTTTGTTTATATTTGGTTGTAAATACATACATAAATACAGACACACACACATATATATATATATATATATGCATGGTTATGTAAATATATGCACATAATTTTTATACATAAATATGTTCTCTATGGAACATATTGATACATATATTTATATACATATTCATACATCTGTACATAGTTATATATTTGCACACATATGTACACCTACGTGTATAGCTATAGAAGTCTCTATATACTGATGTCTTTCTATAATTGTACACATATATGTATGTGTCTATACATACATACACATATACACAGGTTATATATATGCATATATATATATATATATATATATACATTGCACATACGTGTATGTACATATATATAAATGACTGCCCCCACATTATATGTGCATTTCACATGTGCCTAGTTAATATACTACATATTACTACTTACTATGCATGTTCGTGGACATATTTAATTATGCATTTTTCTGTATATATACACACATATGTGTGCATGTCTGTATATGATTATCGAATATTATACATGTATATATAATACCATATATGAATATCTATATCATCTCTGTGTTCACAATATCTACATGTATATCTACCTATATATGTATACTTAGATCGTCTATATGAATATCTGAATCATCATTTATGTATTATGGCATTATATTTAGATAATATTTAGTATAAAGTTAGTTTGGCTGTTTATCTTCAGATCAGTTAAAATGCATTCTCAGAATTTATCAGAGAAACTTAGATAACTACTAATAGCCATACGTATAGGTTGACGTCCATTAACTTCATTGAATTCTGTAGTTCTCAATGTATTAATCGTTAAAGATAAAGATTCATACTTTTAGAATTTGATGATCCAATTTTTTTTTAATTTTCCAAAGTCTGATTTCCAATTATATGCTGATTTTTTTCAAGTTTTCAAATGGTTCATACCTTCCATTTTAATATTAAATTTTCTTCAAAGGCTTGAGTACTTCTGACAAGTAAGCAAACTGACAAAGGAAAGTACATCCTTATGTTGTAATTATAATTGTCTTAATGGGCTTGTGAATGCAGCATTTCCATTCGCTTGGTTTGATGTTTCCTGCCTGACTACTAATAATATTGAAACAAACCCTTACTATATTTGAGCTGAAGCACTGCATGGGCTAAAACACTCATTTCACACAATATAATATCATATAACTTTTTAAAAACTTTTGTTAATCTTGATTTCATTTAACCTCTTTTTTAATCTAAGTGAACAAATGACTAATCAAGAAATTTTCAAATGTCCTCTTCAGAACCACAATTGAAAAGCAATCATTTGGCACTTCTCAGTTTTCCTTATATGCCAACTCTCACAGTCAAAAATTGCTACTAGAAAAAATCATAGGGGCGGAGCCAAGATGGAGGAATAGAAAGACTCACATATGCTAGCTCTGAACCTACAGCCTATGGATTTCCTCTAAAAGGAACTTCCAACAAATTCTGGAACAGTGGAAGCCTCACAGCAACAACGTGAAGGAGATTTCCGCTCCAGAGAGCATGGAAAAACCAATCCCAAAAGTCCATCGCACACTAGACAGGAGCAGAGCCCTTCCCCGGCCCCACATTTTGTCCGGGCTGTGTGGCACTGAGAGGAGCAAGCAGATCCAAGCAGGCTTAAGAGACGGAATCTCCAGTGGCCACGAAGGTCCCTCCACCCACAGACTCACAGGTCAGTAAGAGAGATGGGCTGAGAGGGGAGCAGATGTCTCCGGGACTCAGGCCCACTCGGGAAGCAGTGGCAGAGGCAGCAGCAGAGGCAGCAGGTGGCAAGAGGCTCCTAGAGCAGGCAGGAGCTAAATAACAGCTCCATTAAAAAAGGTCTCTGCATAAATCCCCTGAGGGAACTGAGGCTGGGAGGCGGCACTGCCACTACCTGAGCACCAGGAATTAAGCTCCTATTGAATAGCAGCCAGGCCTGCCGCCAAAAGCCCTGAGGCTGGGGAGCAGCATTTGAATCTCAGACCCCAACACTAGCTGGGCTGACCTAGCCCAAGTTGGAGAGGACTCTCAGAAGTCAATTAACTGGCTGGGAAAATGCCCAGAAAAGGGAAAAATATAAGACCATAGAAGGTTATTTTCTTGGGGAACAGGTGATTGTTCCATTACTCTATGACGAGGAAGAAAACTGCTTTCCATCAGGTAAAGACATAGGAGTCAAGGCCTCTGTATCCCAAACATCTGAAATAGATAACCAATGGGCTCAGACCAGGGAAGAGCTCAAAAAGGATTTTGAAAATCAAGTTAGAGAGGTGGAGGAAAAACTGGGAAAAGAAATGAGAGAGATGCAAGAAAAGCATGAAAAACAGGTCAATACCTTCATAAAGGAGACCCAAACAAATGCTGAAGAAAATAACACCTTGAAAAATAGGCTAACTCAATTGGCAAAAGAGGTTCAAAAAACCAAGGAGGAGAAGAATGCTTTCAAAAGCAAAATTAGCCAAGAGGAAAAAGAGGTGCAAAAGCTCACTGAAGAAAATAGTTCTCTCAAAATTGGAATGGAACAGCTGGAGACCAATGACTTTCTGAGAAACCAAAAATTCACAAAACAAAACCAAAAGAATGACAAAATGGAAGATAATGTGAAATATCTCATTAGAAAAACAACTGACCTGGAAAAGAGATCCAGGAGAGAAAATTTAAAAATTATGGGACTACCTGAAAGGCATGATCAAAAAAAGAGTCTAGATATCATCCTTCATGAAATTATCAAGGAAAACTGCCCTGATATTCTAGATCCAGAGGGCAAAATAAGTATTCAAGGAATTCATCAATCACTGCCTGAAAGAGATCAAAAAAGAGAAACTCCTAGGAACATTGTGGCCAAATTTCAGATTTCCCAGGTCAAGGAGAAAACAAAACAGCTAGAAAGAAACAATTCCAGTATTGTGGAAATACAATCAGGATAACACAAGAAATAGAGCTTCTACATTAAGGGATCGAAGGGCATGGAATAGGATATTCCAGAAGTCAAAGGAGCTAGGTCTAAAACCAAGAATCACCTGAGCATAATACTTCAGGGGAAAATATGGTCTTTCAATGAAATTGAGGACTTTCAAGTATTCTTGATGAAATGACCACAGCTGAAAAGAAAATTTGACCTTCAAACACAAGAATGAGAAGAAGCATGAAAAAGTAAACAGCAAGGAGAAGTCACAAGGGACTTAGCAAAGTTGAACTGTTTACATTCCTATGTGGAAAGACAATATTTGTAACTCCTGAAATTTTTCAGTATCTGGGTAGTTGGTGGTGTTACACACACACACACACA
>JAQQSK010004906.1:0-10519 GCA_028658325.1 Potorous gilbertii
AAATACAAATTGTCCAGATTAACAGAAGAGGAAGTTGAATACTTAAACAACCCCATCTCAGAAAAAGAAATTGAACAAGCCATCAATGAACTCCCTAGGAAAAAAATCTGCAGGGCCAGGTGGATTCACAAGTGAATTCTATCAATCATTTAAAGAACAGTTAATTCCAATACTATATAGACTATTTTTGAAAATTGGGGAAGAAGGAGTCCTCCCAAATTCTTTCTATGATACAAATATGGTTTTGATACCCAAACCAGGAAGAGACAAAACAGAGAAAGAAAATTATAGACCAATTTCTCTAATGAATACAGATGCAAAAATTTTAAATAATATTTTAGTAAAATGAATACAACATCTTATCATGAGAATAATACATTATGATCAGGTATGATTCCTACCAGCAATGCAGGGCTGGCTCAATATTAGGAAAACTATTAGCATTATTGATCATATCAACAGCAAAACTAACAAAAACCACATGATTATCTCAATAGATGCAGAAAAAGCTTTCAACAAAATACAACACCCATTCCTATTAAAAACACTGGAGAACATAGGAATAAAGGGAACTATCCATAAAATAATAAGGAGTATCTACCTAAAACCTTCAGCAAGCATTATATGCAATGTGGATAAGCTAGATGCCTTTCCAATAAAATCAGGGGTGAAACAAGATGTCCATTATCACCACTATTATTCAATATGGTACTAGAAATGTTAGCTGTAGCAATTAGATAAGATAAAGAAATTGAAAGAATAAGAACAGACAAAGAAAAAACGAAGTTATCACTCTTTGCAGATGATATGATGATATACTTAGAGAATTTCAGGGACTCAAGTAAAAAACTACTTGAAATAATAAACAACTTTGGCAAAGTTGCAGGTTACAAAATAAACCCGTAAAAATCTTCTGCATTCTTATATATTAGCAACAAAGTCCAACAGCAAGAGATAGAAAGAGAAATCCCATTTAAAGCTAGGGTAGACACTATAAAATACCTGGGAGTTGCCAAAACAAACCCAGGGATTATATGAACACAATTACAAGACATTTTTTGCACAAAGAAAGTCAGATTTAAGTAAGTGGAAAAACATCAGCTGCTCATGGGTAGGCCAAACTAATATAATAAAAATGACAATTCTACCTAAATTAATTTACTTATTTAGTGCCATACCAATTAAATTATCAGATAATTATTTTCTACAGCTGGATACAATAATGTCAAAATTCATTTGGAAGAACAAAAGGTCCAAAATATCAAAGGGATTAATGAATAGAAATGTTAGGGAAGGTGGCCTAGCACTACTAGATCTCAAATTGTACTATAAAGCAATCATCAAAATTATTTGGTATTGGCTAAGACACAGAAGGGTAGACAAGTGGAATATACTCAAGACACAGTAGGCAAGAAATATAGCAATCTCCTGTTTGATAAAACCGAGGACCCCAGCTTCTGGGATAAGAACTCTCTGTTCGACAAAAATTGTGGGAAAACTGGATAAAAGTGTAGTGGAAACTAGGCATAGACCCATGCCTGACACTGTACACAAGAATAAAGTCCAAATGGATCCACAATCTAGGTATAAAGATTGATATCATGGACAAACTGGAGGAGCAAGAAATAGTGTGTTTATCAGATTTATGGAAAAGGGAAGAATTTTTTACTAAAGAAGAGAATGAAAGCATTATGAAATGCAAGATGGATGATTTTGAGTACACTAAACTGAAAAGTTTTTACACAACCAAACCCAATGCAACCAAAATTCGGAGGGATGTAGTAAATTGGGAAAAAATTTTTACAGCTAATTTCGGGGATAAAGACCTCATTTCTAGAATATATAGAGAAGTGATTCAAATGTATAACTATACAAGTCATTCCCCAATTGATAAATGGTCAAAAGAAATGAACAGTCAGTTTTCAGAGGAAGAAATTAAAGATATCCATCATCATATGAAAAAAATGCTCCAAATCACTTTTGATTAGAGAGATGTAAATCAAAACAACTCTGAGGTACCACATCACACCTATAAGATTGGCAAACATGATAGAACAAGAAAATGATAAATGTTGGAGAGGATGTGGGACAGTTGGAACACTAATTCGTTGCTGGTGGAGCTGTGAACTCATCTAACCATTATGCCCAAAGGGCTACAAAAATGTGCATACCCTTTGAACCAGCAATATCTCTACTAGAACTGTATCCCAATGAGATCATAAAAATGGGAAAGGGTCCCACATGTACCAAAATATTTATAGCAGTACTCTTTGTAGTTGCCAAATACTGGAAGTCAAGGGATTGCCCATCAATTGGGGAATGGCTGAATAAATTACTGTATATAAATGTAATGGAATACTATTGCACCCTAAGAAATGATGAACAAGAAGACTTCAGGGAGGCTTGGAAGGACTTATATGATCTGATGCTGAGTGAAGGGAGCAGAACCAAGAGAACTTTGTGCACAGCAACGACCACAGTGTGCAAGAGTTTTTTCCTGGTAGACTTGGAATTTTGTAATAATTCAAGAACTTAAAAAAAAAAACCCAATGGCTTTCTAAGGCAAAATAACTTCCACACTCAGAGAAAGAACTATGGAATTCATTCACTGAATGTAGCAGGTCATGTGTGTGTGTGTGTGTGTGTGTGTGTGTGTGTGTGTGTGTGTGTCTGTGTATTATGTTTTGATTTGTTATATGATTTCTTCCATTTATTTGAGTTCGTCTACATAGCATGACTATAGTGAAAACATATTCAATAGGAAAGTATATGAAGATCCTATGTAGAATTGTATGCCAGTTGGGAAGGGAGCAGGGTGGTTGGGTGTAGGTATGGTAGAAAAAATATAAATTTTATGGTAGTGATTGTAGAACATTAAAAAAATGAAATAAAATTTTTTAAAAAAGAAATGAATGTTGACAATTGTTATTACATGTAACTGGGAAATAAGAAATACAGGTAATGAGGTATAGAAATCTATCTGGCCCTACTGAGAAGATGGGGATAAGGGAAAAGTGGGGTGTGATAGAAGGGAGGGCACATTGAGGGAAAGGATAATCAGAATGCAAGGTGTTATGGGGTGAGAGAGGGGAGAAATAGGGAGAAAAATTAGAACTCAAAATTTTGTGGAAATGAATGTCAAAATCTAAAAATAAATAAATAAAACTGTAAGAAAAAAAAAGATCACATAGACAAAAGTGGCAAAACTTGGATCTGAATCATTGTATTCAGATGCCAAAGTCAATATTCTTTCCACTGTACAAGCCATTATTATTAAGTCAAACTAATTAAAACTTTGGTCAGAATTGGCAATATGTGACTTATTCTGTACTTATAGCCCACCATTTCAGTGAAGAAGAAAAACATGTCTGAGATGCGATAATCTAATCACGTGCATTAATGAGAATTATGGTGTCTTTTAAGTGATTAAAAAGTTTTCAGTATCCTGTTAAGTAGTTCCTTAATATGATACCTTACGAATTTCTAAACTGTTTCAATGGAGTGGGGGGAATCTAAACAATCAGGAAATCCCTTCACCTATAAAACCATAAATTTAGAGCAAAGCAAAGATTTTTAAAATTTTGTTTTTGCTCCAGTATTCCTTTCCTATTGTGAAAAGTGTTTTCTATTTAATATCATTTCTTGCTTTATAGTAAGCCACAACTTTTAATGTGGTGATTTTCCCAAGGAATTTAACTTCTCTGGATTAAAAATTATGTCAAAAGAAAAAAAAAGAAATCCTTGATGATTGGTTAATTGATTGCTTTAGCCCAACTCTCTTCATTTTACAGATGAAGAAATGGATTACAAGTTTGCTACCATATATACGGAGTCTGTGCTTTCTTCTCCTGCCAGCCCTGAGCTACCCACAAAATGGCAGAAGCTACTGGATGCAGGACCAAGAAACATGTGTGCTCCCCAGGGGTTTCCTGGAGAGTTGGAGAACTTGCACTTTTTACTTTGTAACTGATCTTGGATGTGGATTCAGTTGGAGAGTGAATCTTCTTTCTTTTCCAGAGAGCACAGTATTTTTTCTTTTCAGGGACATCACTGTGGGTCTGTGAATCATACTCACATGCATAGTAATAATCTTCTATATCCTCAGGCTCCACAGAGCTGATGACCAAGCTGTAGTCACTGTGACTTCCACTGCCAAAGAACCAGGCAAGAACGCCTAAGGCCAGATTTTCAGTTTTGTAGATACAAATTTGTATAGGTTGTCTGGGCTTCCTTGGTACCAGCTGACTCCTTTGTTCACATTGATACCAGCCCTGCAGGTGATTGTGGCTCTGTCTCCTGGAGACAGGGACATAGAACTTAGAGTCTGTGTCACTGAGTAGTCCCCCTTTGCAACTAAATGACAAAACAGAAAATTACAATAGTGTTAAATCAGAGATCATATGCAGGTTGGGTCATGGCTATTCCCTCTCCCTGATGGCATTCACCCATTTGACAAAGAATCTGTTAAATGGACCTTACCTATTACCCAGAAAGCCAGGATCCAGAGGAGCTGATCATGAGTTCTCATGTTGATAGCAGACCACAGACTGGAACTGATCACTGAATCAAGAGGGAGGCATTTATTGATCAGCAGAGGAAGGATGAACATAAAAAGAACATCAATTTCCTCCTTGAGGAAAGGATATTAATAGTTGCCAGAACCTGGCTAGATATCTTTCCCTGAAATCTGAACTACTGACCCTGTCAGTCAAGGATACGAAGGGGAAGCTCTCTGTGGCATCCTTGAACATTTCTAAGATGGAATCCTCTGGGAGAATCAGATAGAGCTTTTTTTTCTTGCTCTGAAACTGGGTTGTTCCCCAGGGCTTCATCTCTTTCCTAATTGGAAGAACTTTAGAATTAAAGAAAAAAACAAAACCAACATACCTGTGATCTCATTGATTCAGGCAATTCCAGTGAAGAAGCTTCTTCTATGTAGACCAATACTTGATCTATATCTCACCTGGTTTTTCCTGATGACTAATGAACCCCACATAAGCTGAACAATTCAACCTCTATCCATGAGAACATTCCTAGTGGTTTAGTGGGTATTGTGGGTATCAGATATAAATATATGGCCACATGTGGGCCTCAGAGGACAGGGCTCTGTAAAATCCCTTCTTAAAGTGGCAGAACATGGAATTAATGTTGTACGAGCTATTTTTTGAACCTCATATAGTGATTACCAGTAGGCTCTTAGAACTTATCAAAACTTTGCACCCTGTTCTGCCTTTATGCTCTAGAAGATGCATTAGAAAGGAGGGTTGATGATTTCATTCTTTGACAGCTAGCTGGTCCAACCTCCCTTTAGGTGGAAGATGGTGTAATGAGACTTTCCCCTACATTTACCATAGGAGTGTCATATTTAATTTGAAGGAAGGCAGGAATAGATACATCTCTAACCTGCCCCTCCCTATTCTTCTCCAAGAGGGACTTTAATTTCTGCCAGAAGAGGAAGCAGGAGATTGGGGCTGGAGTCTAGTTGGTCTCTTCTTCTCAGGGAAAGGGGGTATCAAGCTAGAATTGTATCTATCTGTTCCCTTAAATATTAGTCTGGGGAGATAGTTTTCAGGTTCCCACTGGTCTCTATTCTTTAATGGCGAAAGGAGGAACTCTCAACTCTATATCTGAAGGTTGACATCTTTCCCACTAAATACCAGTTTCATAATGAACATGCTCATAGCAAATAGCAAAGAAACCCATTTATCTAAATCAATAGCAAAACAAAAGTCAAAGAAAGTATACATATAAGAATATATAAACCACACAATACAGAGTGTGAAAAAAGTCTCTGGTTGGAAGTGAGCTATCTCAGTCCCAGTTCTCACCCACTCATTCCCTGAGGTCTCTAGTATAGCAAGTGGGGATGAGGACATGAAGGAAATTGCTAGCTCCTCTCATGTTGACTTTTTCCCAGTCTTTTTCTTCCTTCTACCTATTCATCTTCTCTCTTGAAGCTTGAAGCCAGAAGATCAACAAAAAAGATTGAAGAAAATAGATCTCTCTTCTCTCCTGCTTCTAGGTAATTGACCTAATCCTCATGAAGGTGCAGAAATTGATCTCCACCAAAGACGAGAGTAATCTCATATGAATAGACTTTAGAGCTTGGATTGCAATGGAAAACTACTTGTCAGGTTTGTTGTAGAAGGGATTTTTATCCAAGCATGTGTTGGGATAAATGGCTTATGTGGTACTTTTTAAAATTTTATGAGGTTGCTACTAGTGTGGGTAGTGGTGGTGAGAGTGGTGGTAGGACCATGAGAACAAGAGAGATCATGAGAAGAAAGGGGTAGTGTAAAGCAGTTCTAGAAATGCTTGATGAATTTGTGCCACCATTGCAGATAGGGTTGAAAGAAATAAAGTCAGGAAGTCAGAAAAGATAGGTAGACTTGAGCCCTCTGGAGCCATTTGGAGATTGTTGTTATGAGAAATGTGAACAGACTTTCGAGGGCTTGATCACCTACCTCATGCATCTGCCAGTGTCAGCTTATGCAGATCTACACAGACTCTTGCTGTTCTACAATGTTGCCAACTGATATTTGGGAGCAGTTTTGTACCAGGAAAGCAATGGGTGCTAGAAACCTGTTGCGTTTTCAGGCACAGATCTTACTGGTAAGTGAGAATTTTCAATTGGGCTTCTCCAAACCTTTCCATAATTCTGTTAAGGCACATGTCTGATGACATTGCTCACCTGCTTAGAAATCTTCAGTAGCTCCCAAATGCTTCTAGCATAAACTATATAATGAAAGACTGGCCAGTGGGGTCCTAATCCTCAGAGTATGCTCAGCATTAAGGGTTTAGCTCTGGTCGCCATTAGGTACAGCAAAATGTATCTGCGGGGGTGGAGCCAAGATGGTGGAGCAGAAAGACACACTTATGGAGGCTCTCCCCACAGCCCATAAAATACTGTAGAGAGGGACCCTCAACAAATCGTGGAGCAGGAGAAGTGAAGAACAACAGAGTGGAGGAGATTTCTAGCCCAGGGTGACCTGAAAGGCCCACAGGAAACATCTGTTGCACTGGACACAGAGGAGCCCTGCCCAACCTTGGCCACACACAGCTCACGAACAGCCCTCAGGGGCAGAATCTCCAGTCACAGAATCCCCAGTCCTAGCAGCAGCAGGTTGGCAGATCCCTCAACCGACAGGCACCAAAGGTCAGTGATGGGGTTTTTTCAGTTGGCCCCAGGAAGAGAGAAGGGCCTTCCCATACCTCTGCCCTTAGGCAACTGCCACAGAGGCCACATCGGCAGGCACAGCAGCCACATTCATTGTTGGAACCTAAAAACCCTTGGGGCACGGAGGAGCTGATTCTTGCCTTGGTCCCATGGGGAGGCCGTGAGGCAGCTGGTCTTTGTCTTCCACCTAATGGTGGCCCTGCCCATCCAGCTTATCTGAAAATCAGCCCCCAGTGCTGACTTGGAAGAACTGGAGGACAGGTGGCTGTGGAGAGGTAACTGCTAAGATTCTGGGCACAAAAATCCCTTCCTCAGTCCAGACCAGTACATGCTTGATTGTGCCACCCTGGAGGAACTGAGATCACACAGATTCCCAGAGTATACCCTACTCTTGACAAAGGACCCAAAAGTCAAGTAACTGGTTGAGAAAATGCCCCAAAAAGGGGGAAAAAATAAGACCATAGAAGGTTACTTTCTTGGTGAACACATACCTTCTCCCATCCTTTCAGATGAGGAAAAATAATGCTTACCATCAGGGAAAAACATAAAAGTCAAGGCTTCCATATCCCAAACATCCAAAATAAATATTCAAAGGTCTCAGGCCATGGAAGAACTCAAAAAGGATTTTGAAAATCAAGCTAGACAGGTGGAGGAAAAACTGGGAAGAGAAATGAGAGAGATGCAAGAAAAGCATGACCAAAAAATATGCTGAAGAAAATAACACCTTGAAATATAGGCTAACTCAATTGGCAAAAGAGGTTCAAAAAGGCAATGAGGAGAAGAATGCTTTAAAAAGCAGAATTAGCCAAACGGAAAAGGAGGTTCAAAAACTTACTGTATCTTCTCTGAAGACTGTACTTTTTTTGGCCAGTCTTCTGTCACAAACACAACATCTTTAATGACATTAATGACCCTCCAATTTGGCTCCAATCTAACATTCTAGCATCATGATGTTCCTCTTCACACATTCTGTGTTCTCACCAAAGTGCATCTCCATGAACTGTACATGCCACCTCCTACATCCGTGTACTTATGAAGTTTCACCTCTGTGTCTCAAAAGTACCACTTCCACATTTCCATGTTTCGCAGCCAAATTTCTAGAAAATTGCAGTCTACTTTCATTACGTCCTTACTTTTAAACTTCTAGTACTTTGACTTCTGATGCTCTTCCCCACTTCTATCCCTCCAAGACAGTCTCTTCTCTCTAAAGTTCCCAATGATTTTTTACCTCTTAATGGAAGCACGGATGTATCATTTTTATATTTCTTTCCTCAGCATCTTGTGTAGCACCTTGAACATGGGGATGGGGGGAGGAAGAGGACCTGTACTTCCAATTTCAATGGCATAGGAAACTCTTTGTCGAGGAAACTCCCTCTACCAATTTCAAGGAGAGTAATGGTTCTCAAAATGGAATCTGAGAACTTCTGGGGGTATTATTTTCTTTCTCCTTTTCCCAACTACACATCTGTATGAGACCAGCCTTTCTTCATGTTCTTCAACTAGATTTAATGCAGAAACATCTAGGGGATTCCCCCTGTCTTCTTCTATTCAGCACATTAAAGAGATTTGCAAAAATATGTAAAATGATGCTCTTCTCACCATTTTTTTCTTTTGAAAAAATGCAGCTATTTTTCATTTTTAAATGTTATTTCTATTAATATAGCTCACGAGGTCTATTGCTTACAACTAAGATTCTGTGGTTCTGCCCTAAATAATAATTGATCATTGAGTTTACTTGACCAGAATGTGATCACTACCTTTACTTATTTGGAGGACTAACAGGTCATGAAGTATTATACTTGATCTTCTTGGCTCTAGGAGAAGTAAGACCCATGTTTGTAGGATGGTGCTATGTAAATAGTTCTGTCACTGAAGTCACAGGACCCAGATGAATCACCTCCCTGTGTGACTTTGGGCAAGTAACTTAAAAATACAGTTTCCTCTTCTGAAAAATGTAGGAATAGAGCTAGATGGCCCTTGAGGCCCCTTCTAGTTCAAGATCTGTGATGCTATGAGGATGACTGTGGGAAAGTTTCGGGAAAGGGAGGAGGGAGGTGGAATTATCACTCCCATATTGCTATCATTTGCCATCGGAAAGTTGTCTTTAAACAAGCATATATTAATATCTTTGTGGCATATTTACCTGGCATATTAAATCCTGGCTAATGGCTTCTTGGCCAATCCTTATCTAGTGATTCCTCCATGTATCAGGAGAAGGGTCCCCTTTGGATCAGTCAGATTGTAAAACCAGGTGTCATAGAGTCCAGTAACCACTGGCTAAATGACTCCACTGAGCTTCTGTGAAAAAGGGCTCTCATGGTCCAGGAGTCCAAGGTCACCTCCAATAGCTCCTTTCAAACATTGTACTTTACCCTTTTATTGGCATATATTGCATGGCATTCTCATTGTATATCCTTATTACTCCTCTCCTATTTCAAGCCATACATCCTGAAGAAGGCAATCAAGTGGGCCTTAGGAAAAATTACTAACAATAAGGCTAGTGGAGGTGATGGAATTCTAGCTGAGTGATTTAAGACCTTAAAAGATGATGCTTTTAAAGTACTGTGCTCAATATGCCAGCAAATTTGAAAAACTCAACAGGGGTCACTGGATTGGAAAAGATTAATTTACATCTCAGTCCTAAAGAAGAGCAATGCCAAATAATGTTCATATTACTGAAAAATTGTATTCATTTAACATGCCAGCAAGTTTATATTTAAGATGATGCAAGGTAGGCTTGTTCAAAGTAGGCTTCAGCAGTATATAAACTGAGAGTTACCAAAAAATGCAGGTTGGTTTTCTTAGAGGTAGAGGAACTAGAGACCAAATTACCAATATTTGTTGGATGTTGAAGAAAGCAAGGAACTTTCAGAAAAACATTGATGACACTAAAGTCTTTGACTCCATAGACCACAACAAAATGTGGCAAGTCCTCAAAGAGATGGGAGTACCACATCATCTTACTTTCCTCCTGAGAAACTTGTATGTGGGCTAAGAAGCAACAGTTAGAACCAAACATGAAACAAGTGACTGGTTTAAGATTGAAAAGGGAGTCGGACAAGGTTATGTATTATTACCTTATTTATTTAACTTATATGAAGAGTTCATAATGCAAAATGCCAAAATAGATGAATCAAAAGCTGAAATTAAGGCAGATGATACCTCTCCGATAGCAGAAAGTGAAGAAGAATTAAAAAATCACTTGATGAGGATGAAAGATGAGAGTTTAAAAGCTAGCTTGAAGTTTAACATTAAAAAAATACCCTAAGATCATGATAATTGATCTCATAGCTTCCTGGTAAATACAGGGAGAAGAAATGGAAGCAGTGTCAGATTTCATAT
>JAQQSK010004907.1:0-23141 GCA_028658325.1 Potorous gilbertii
AAATAGCAGCCAAAAGTATCACCAGAGTTGGAGATATCTACAACAACTCATGCTCAATACTGATGCCAGGGAAACCACCAATTTTGGTCTCGAATATCTTAGCATCAAAGGTTGTTGTTGTTGTTGTGTTCATCCTTCGTTGCCAAAGAAGACCATGCCATCAAAGAAATGATGACATGACTTGCATTTGACTTTGTTTTGAGGGAGGGAGGGCTGTGCAGGTAACCAGCCTCACTTTTCTTTCAGAGTCATTGAGCCCAGTGACCAGATATTCATCAGGATGACTGGAGATGACCCAGGATGCAATGGGAGATCTTGGCCCCTTTAAGTCAAGGTCTAGTCAAGTACTCACTTAGAATGAGGTAACACCCATTCAGTGAATAGGTCTGTTTAAGAAGTAGTCAAAGGATGGCCCCTTTAATGAGGCAAAGAACAATAACTTCATCAGGCTAGTAGGGAAACAGCAATAGTTACTATTGACAATCACTCTTAAGTCAAGAGGGTACAGAAAACAGCTCTTAGATGGAGCTTGAGTAGAGGCCTAGTGTTGTACAATCTATGGGCTTCAGAGTGCAGTAGGTTTAAGGTTTTGGGAAAGGAAAGGAAGGAAAGAAAAGAAAAGGAAAGAAAGAAAGGAAAGTAAGGGTGGAAGAAATCTAGCCAGGAAACCCTAAGTTAACTGGGCATCCTCTGGCCATCCAAATTTACCTTCCTTTGGAGGGGAGAAGAAAGGGGAGGGGGAGACCGACAGGAGAGGAGAAGCTGAGTTACTCAGCTAGCTGGGTCCCCATTCAGGCAGCTGGGTTTACTCACAGATTGCTGTGTTCGTCCAAATGTAATGTTTGTGGATGAAGAAATGGAACTTAAGAAGATAAAGTGAGGGAGAATAGCTTGTTTAGATCAAGGATAATGTTAGGAAGTCTTCACAGGTTAGAACATAATCCTGAAGCCACAGATGGACTGATGTTCAAGATGTGTCAAAGAAGGGGGAGATAAGGAACTACAGAGAAATTCATTCACAGAATTATTTGCATAAAGAGTTGATTGAGAAGAGATTATCAACCGCACTACTCACCCATAGACTCTCCACAAAATATTTTTGAGATTTATTGACATATGTATTGATAGTATCTTCAATGAAAATATGAGAGAGGTACAGAATCTCTTAGACAATATGCTATAGAAGACTACATCTTTATTGTCATACAATTAGCTAAAAGGTGTGAAGAACACAAGAAATTGCTGAGTCTATTGTTTTTTGAAAATTTTTTAAGTGTTTGAAGTTGGAGAGAAAAAAAATTTCTTGAATATCTTAAGATCATACATGATTCTTTAATAGATATAAACACAGAGATAATGATTGTTTAATTATTCTCTGATTATCAAGATCCAATTAGGCCTAAATTAAGGGGGAGTTGAATGCTCACCAACTTGTCATGGACAATGTCATGGATGACATCCTTCTCAGAATACTAATGGAGACCTTCCAGATATTGAGGTCATCCAGATGTTCCCACACATGGGTGAAATTGTAGTGACTGCAGCAAATTCCACAAGACTGCTTGGACTTCCTTAATGAGATCCGTGGCTACTCAGAAGAGATTGGTCTGCCAATTCACCGAGGGAAGACCAAAAGAATGAGCATTTCCCAATAATTATGTTATCCCTAAGTAGAATGTGCTATGACAGGGACAAGACTTGAAGCTCATTCTTTCTGATTCCAAGCTGGCCCTCTACTTCCAATGTCAGGCATAGAGGATATCAACCAGAAAATGTATGAACATTAAAGACGGTAGGTGGTCATATAGTGAAAGGGAGGGATAAGAGCTGACCTGAAAGAATGGCTTAGTGAAACCTGTGAAATAGTGAGATCAAGAAAGTAAGGGTTCCTGTGTGTTTGGCAATGATTATGATAGCCAGCATTTTTAGAGTACTTTCAGGTTTGCAAAGTGCTTTACAAATATTATCTAATGTTCCCCCTCAATAATAATTTTCCTCATTTTATGAATAAGTAAAGGTTAGGTTGATCCTGAATGGAGGAGTTCTAAGAAGATATGGAAAACAGTTTTCAATCTTTAGGATTTGTGGATACATTGATGGAGAGAAGCTTGCATCATCGACCTCACAGTTCTGTTTGAAATAATAAAGTAAATATTTGCTGATTGATTTGTTTAGGTCTCTCAATAACCATGGGGTATGTTCAAGGTAGGTCTTGACATCCTTATGTGATGAATGAACAAACCGGGGTTCAGAGACTAGAAATGACTTTCTTAAAGACCATATACCTTTTTAATGGCAGAACCCAGATTATTGTGTCTCCAGACTCCAAGTTCTCCCTTAAATCATACTTCACTTGTTATTCTGAGCATTCCCATGAACAAAAATTTCCAATAGAGTTTAAATGAATAGATATTTCATTTGTTTTAGGTGAGTATTATTGCTATTTAACAAAAAAAAATTGAATTTACTTGGAGGCACTTTCAGGTTAAGGATTCATTAGGGAAATGACAGGAAAGTTTCTTATCTTGGGATACATTTTTGCATCAAATTCAAAAATCTCAGCACACTAAAGAATTTGTTCATTGGCTAGCATGCTTTCATTTAATTTAAATTTTGGCTTTAGTTACCTCTCAAAATTCAGTCCATTTTTTCTTATTAAGTTCAAATGATGGTGAGTTAGAAGTAGAAATATGTGAGGCATGACTGTAAGATAATGAAATATTATAGAAACCAAACATGAAAATTGGATTAATTATTTCATAGCCACATTTCGATTATATTTTTCTACTTAGATCAGGGAGTGGCTCTTGTTACAAATTCTGTGCCACTGAGGAAAAAAAAATCAGGAAGTATACATGTGTCTTTGGCCAATTATATGTTAAAGGGATCTCTATTTGAAGGGGCCCTGCTTTTATTTTCCCGCCCTTATTCTGTATTCACATTGATGTGTATATGTCCTCCACTGAGAAGATCTCAGTTCATACATGCCTGTGGAAAAGGAATGCAGCCCATCCACTTACTGCAATGCAAAACACTCAATATCTTATTTTCAATCCTTTTTTAAAATCAACTGAAAAGAAGGCCTTGGAATAATAAAACGTTCTATGAGACGAACAAGGTGAAGGAGATCCTGAGAGGAAAGGTTTGTGACAATAGTAATTGTCATTATGGAATAATGTCATTTGCAAAATCCACTAAAAAATTACAATTCATTTTAGAACCGTTCAAAGAAATCCCCCTCTGCCATTTTCTTTGTCATAATCACTTTTTAAAAAATTTGGCAGATGGAATTAAAGGCATATTTTGCATAACCCTAATGTTTCAGGGTTCAAAACTTCAAGAATAAATATTCTCAAATTCAATGAATACATTGAAACATCATGTTAATTGACAATAAGTGTGTTTGAGCCTTAGAGCCCCATTCTCTCTTTAAAAATCAATGCTAATGCTTTATATTTTACAAAGTTATTTCACATTCTCATAGCAATAACGGCCATTATTTATATATTACTTTAAGGCTTGCAAGGCCTTTTCTTGTATCTCATTTGAGGCTTAAAATGTCCAGTGAGGCACACTAAAAGGGTTAAATATGCCCATTGTATGTATAAGAAAATAAACTCAGAGATTTTAAGTGATTTTCCTATGATCACCTAGCTAGTAAGTGTAAGAGGTGCGATTCTAAATACACCATCTATTTGATTCTCCTAATTGTGATAGAGAAGTAGGATGGGTGTGGCTTTTTTTTTCATTTCTATTTAATTTTATAGATTTTTAGTCATATACATGTTTTATAGGTTTTGTACCTATGGGTGGTGTAACAATGGATCAAGAGCAGTCCTCAGTGTCATGAAGACCTTGGTTGGAGTCAGATCTGAATATATTTTGGCTGTGTGACCCTGTGGAAGTCACAATCCATCATTCTTTTCTAGGGAAACTCTCTAAGATTATTAATTGCAGAGAGTGTTCTGACTTGCACCAATACAGGACATGGGTTTGTTGCCTATCTTTTCTTTTGTTTTCTTTCTCTTTTTAAAAATTTATTTATTTACCTTTTAACATTCATTTTCACAAAATTTTGGGTTCTAGATTTTCTCCCCATTTCTCCCCTCCCCCACCCCAAAACACCATGCATTCTAATTGCCCTATCACCAATCTGTCCTCTCTTCTAACATCCCTCCCTTCCCTTGTCCCTATCTTCTCTTTTGTCCTGTAGGGCCAGATAACTTTCTATACCCCATTACCTGTATTTCTTATTTCCTAGTAGTAAGAACAATACTTGACAGTTGTTCCTACAACTTTGACTTCCAACTTCTCTTCATCCCTCCTTCCCCACCCATTCCCTTTGAGAAGCAAGCAATTCAATATAGGCCATATCTGTGTAGCTTTGCAAATGACTTCCAGAATAGTCATGTTGTGTAAGACTAATGTTGTGTAAGACTAACTATATTTCCCTCCATCCTATCCTGCCCCCCATTGCCTCTATTCTCTCTTTGGATCCTGTCCCTCCCCAAGAGGGTTGACTTCATATTTCTCCCTCCTCCTACTGCCCTCCCTTCCATCATTCCCGCCATCCTGCTTATCCCCTTCTCCTCCACTTTCCTGTTTTGTAAGATAGGTTTTCATACCAAAATGAATGTGCATTTTATTCCTTCCTTTAGTTGAATGTGATGAGAGTAAGATTCATGTTTTTCTCTCAACTCCCCTCTTTTTCCCTCCACTGAAAAGTCTTTTGCTTGTCTCTTTTGTGAAAGATAATTTGCCCCATTCCATTTCTCCCTTTCTCCTCCCAATATATTTCTCTCTCACCACTTAATTTCATTTTTTAAAGATATGATCCCATCCTATTCAATTCACTCAAAGTTTCAGGAGTTGCAAATATTGTCTTTCCATGTAGGAATGTAAATAGTTCAGCTTTAGTAAGTCCCTTATGACTTCTCTTTGCTGTTTACCTTTTCATGCTTCTCTTCATTCTTGTGTTTGAAGGGCAAATTTTCTTTTCAGCTCTGGTCTTTTCATCAAGAATGCTTGAAAGTCCTCGATTTCCCTGAAAGACCAGTTTTCCCCGGAAGTATTGGACTCAGTTTTGCTGGGTAGGTGATTCTTGGTTTTAGTCCTAGTTCCTTTGACTTCTGGAATATCCTATTCCATACCGTGACTGGAGATTCCACCCTGAGGTGTCATCCTCCGAGAGTCTCATCACGCGGGCGCCAAGGCTGGGCTGGGCTTCCCTCTCGGCTCCCGTGTCCAGCGCCACTGACGTTTCTGTGGGCCTTTCAGGTCACCCTGGGCTGGAGATCTCCTCCACTCTGTTGTTCTCCACTTCTGCTGCTCCAAAATTTGTTGAGAGTCCCTCTCTACAGGTATTTTATGGGCTGTGAGGGGAACCCTGCATAAGTGTGTCTTTCTATTCCGCCATCTCGACTCTGCCCCCGGCTTTTTTTTTTGTATTTTGCATATGCAAAATGAAAATAGAAAATAGAAGTCCTTTGCTTATGATTATAGAAATAGTTCTGTTTAAAGTGGGACTAGAGTGTTGGTCTCATAAGTTTGAAATTTTCCCCCCAAAACATAAAAATAATAGAAGATCCAGGAAGTTTTCATCCTTTAGTCAATAGGAATAATTCCATAAGGACACAGATTACTCAAAGTAAGCAGAATTCATTAATTTCATAAATTCAATTTCTATATTGCACTAATTAAACGGATATTTTTATGTGGAAAATCCAAAAGTAAATCTATATTCCCCCTTTACAATTTCAAATTCTGCCCCTTATTCTCTCTGTCCTTAACCACAAATAGTGGACCAGTCAAGAAAATGAATCAATATAAGGTATTTGAGTTCATTTTAAGAGCATTGAGTCTCCTTTTCATCAAATATTTGATGAAATCTTTGTCATTTGATCTTTACTACATGAGGTGGGATTTCAGCTCATGCCTTTTCGACTCCCAACTTCTGTGTTCTCGCACATTCTGGAGCTTGACATCTGTAATCTTATCAGGTGGCTTACGTGAACATGATCTAAGGAATAAGGTTTGGGGACAGGGAAGAAGCAGGAAGATCATAATAGAAGGAATATGGTGCGCGGAGAATGAGAAGCTAATTTTAAGTTCATACATTTAAGAAAATAATTAAAATATTTATAATTTATTTCTACGTATGATAGGTCTCAGGGCTGGAGCTTGGTGTAGAAGAAGACCTCTAAAGCTAGCCTGGGGCACTGAAGGATACTCTTAAGGTCCTTTGTATGAATGGAGGTTGGTAGCATTCCCACAGGAGGGAGCTGTGACCTGCAAGAACACTGTGACCAGAAGGTACACTTCTGGTCTGTAGCTAGTCTGATGATGGGCATTTGATCATTTTTCAAGATCTTTTGCTTCTTGTAGAGGGCCCTTAACATGAGTGGGGACTTTTTCTTTTTGGGTCCTATCACACTGTTAGTAATTAACCATTGTTACAGTAATTTTAATGGTTTTCATGAAAGCACATTCAAAATGCAGTCTTCACCTCTCGGCACAATTATATTTCAGCTAGTCACTTGTAATTAGAAAAGATGCTGGTATTTCCTGGGATTAGTTTTCTACCATGAAAGGATGAAATATAAGATAGTCTTGTATTTGTCATAGCTATCAAATGCAACTGTGCTGGAGAGAGGAGTGGTGAAAATTGGGAAAATTTTTCAGCTATTCTTAACTGTGACCCTATCATTTTCAAAATGCCTTTACTACTATATTTACAGAATTTTGGAATAGAAAGAGACATCAAAGTTCTGTGATCCAATAAAAACATTTTAAAGGGAGGATATTGAGGATCACAGAGGTTAGATGACTTATCCATGGTTACATAACTAAAATGCGTCAGATTCAAGACTCAAAGCTGGTACTATGCAACTCCCATTGGCTGAGGGTACACAGAATAGTTACATCATCATCATCATCTATAGAAACAGTAATATTTTATATTCCTACATTTCACAAGCATTTTGTTTCTCATGACAAATATAGGACAGGCATTATCCTTACTTAAGAGATGAGAAAATGGAGCACTTTAGGAGCTGTGGTCACCGGATCCCAGGGTTTCAGGGGATTTCTTGGCAAGTAGAGGGACAACCTCCATTCTGGAGTTGGGAAGGGACCTCTAAATTGGTTCTGCTTCAGAGCAGGTCCTGTTTAGACTCTCCTCTTCATCTCAAGAGGTTCCACGAATGGATACAGCTTTGCAGATCAGTTTCAATGACAACTTCATGATTCTGTCTAAAAGTGGACCAGTTATGGATATAACCTGTGTCATAGCGTTGTACAAATAGATATGAACTATCTACTTATGAAGAACAGCAATTTTGCATCATGGATAATAAATTAAAAGTTAATTTTATTTGTTTGTTTTTCTGGCTCTCATGCAGTGATTTGGCAAAACTTAATATTATGCTTAATTCTGATTATCTCCAGAACACTTTGATTTGGCAATGGCTCTTCTGGGGACAAAATGGCAGGTGGAATTGTCTATTTTTTCATGGTGCTGCTTGATTAAATGATATTTTGTGATACTGATATTTGGGTATAATAATGAAAAATATATCACACTTACCCTTTAGCTATTGAAGCATCAATTCTATTTTGTCTAATTATTGATTCTAATCTCATAATGTTGGCTTAAGAATCACATCAAATAAGGCAATGGATATGACAGTTCTTTGGAAAGCGTAATTGTAAGGGAGGACAATAAAGGAAAAAGAGAAAGGGAAAGATAAGATGGAGGAGGAGAAAAGAAGATAAAAATAGAAAGCTAAATATGAACAGAAAGAGAAGAAAAACTAGGATGAGGTGAAGGAGCAACCTCAAGTAGAGAAAGAGTTTTACATGGCCAAGTTTATATTTGATTTAGGTAGGAAAAGGAAACATGTTAGGAGCATTTCAGATTTATTTTCTTATCAGAATCAAGGATTTTATTTGCCTCTAGAATGTCTGGTTTTCCTCTTAATAAAAATACACCATCTTTACCCAGAACTTTAGAAAATTCTCATGTGACTAGGTCTCCATGGGCATGAATTGTATGGATGTATAGCCAGATTAAAACAAAAGAACTCCTTGAAAACATGTGCTTTAATCTGTTGTTACTTTTTCCGAGTAGATTCTTCCATGAATGTATATATTTCTTAATTACCCTCATACTTCCTGGGAACAAAGCAAAAAATCTTCAGTCCATTCCAATAAAAATGCAAAACTTGACTTCTTTAATACCAATACAAAACACGAGTTTCTTGAGGGTATATTTGCCTACAGCAAATAAGAATTATTTTTCTTAATCCAATAAATCCTTATACAGACACCTGGGGGCAGTACATCTTCACTATCAAGAATTCAAAATGACAAATCTGTTTCTTGGGATATAAATGTGCTGGAGTTGCAAGAGGAAGATAATAGGAACTGCCTTGCTGTTATTTTTTTTTTCTTTAGGTAATGCTAGTCAGGCATAGGATTTGCTGCTTTTGACCATGGGAACACAATTTATGGCTCTCCTCCTCCATCATTTTGATGCTAACATCTTGTAAAAATATCAGAATGGTTGACTAATTTCTTTTCTTTGCCCAGAGACTTCTATGCAAATTGTTTTAAATATATTATGGCTGTATCATGAAATTTAGAGCACATTCCTTCACAGAACTTTACATGTTAAATGAAGCATTTATAATTTTTAGTAAACTCAAACCCAGACTGCTTAATTTTTTATTACCCTGGCACAGCAGAGACTTAAGAAAATTGCATGTATATGTATCTACGTACTTAGAGTTGATATATAGCATTCAGTAGAAATGGAATCAAGTGGAATAAATAGTATTAATGTATATTTTTGATTTAATATCCATCTTTACTAAGCTTCACTCTAATTTTACTGAAAAAAGAGAGAAATTAACAACATTTTAATCAGAAGATGGGAAAAAGTAACATTTAAAGTCTTTTCATTCTTTCTTTGGCTCCTGGTAAAAGTCCCATAATTACACTTGAATAGGTTCCTTCATTTAAAAAAAAATAGACTGAGTCTCAGATTCCTGCTATCAGACAAAACGGAAAGGTTCAAGGCAAGCATTTCCATTTTCCCTTAAGTAAGCTCTATGTTATTTCCAGAAAGTAATTCTTAATATATACAATTAGAACTGATCACAGGCCAGACAGTTAAATCCATAAAGATATCAGGAATATGTATAATCCCTTTATCTTACTTGACCTGATTTGACTCCATCTCAGTTGAAAAGGGATAATGCAGATTGAGAACAGAGTCTTTTGAAATCCATAGACTAGGACTTATTCACAATAAAAGATACTTGAAACATCCTTGTTTCAAACACATTTCAGCACTGAGACAGATCTGAACACCGTATTTTTGGTAAACAAATATTTCCATTGAAGCATCATTAAAGTATATCCCATGTAAATAGAGATACTCTGCACAAATCTCCAATCTGCTGGTCAAAGAAAAAACTGCTTATCCTGGGGAGGAAGACTGACAATTTTTATGAAGAATAAACATTCTCTGCAAACCTACTCTTTTCTTTTACCTTGTGAGTCATGGAGGGAACAGCTGAAGTCTCATAGAATTTTTACAAGGATTGAATGATCACCTCTAAAGGCACCGATACATTTTTTTTTTGGTGGTGGGGAGAGAGAATTTTTTTCCTGCATCTTTTGAAAACATTATTGCTGTTGGGAATTTCCAAAAGGTTATCATATCTCTACAACAATTAACTGGACAGTTTGAGAGGACAATTATAATTTTCTTCCTTCGCTGATCATAAACTATGCATTGTCATTGTCATTAGCTATGAATTTATTCCTAGAAATAAATACCAATACATGTAGTCAGAAATAAATACCAATAAATATAGTCAGAAAGATGTGTGTGGTTCACTACTTTTCCTACAAAGTATGAATGTATATGTATAAATGCATATCTTTTTATTTAGAAGCTCTAATTCTTTTCCACTCTGGCTATATTTAATTCAATTAACATTTATTAAGCACCAACTATGTACAAGACAATTTTTTCAGCAATCAGGATGTAAAGACAAAAACAGAAAATAACTCCTACCCTTAAGGGAATTATGGTCTATTCTAAGATACAACTTTTAAACAGATAAGTAAATACAGGATAATCTGAGGAGCTAAATAGGACTAGGGTTGTGGGGAGGAGTGACAAGAAAAGCTTCCTGTAGTATTTTACAAGTGATTTTAGTCTTAAAGGAAATTACAGATTTTATAAGGAAAATGTGAAAAGAGAATATATTCCAGGTATTAGGCACAGCCTGTGCAAAGGCACAGCCTGTGCAAAGGCACAGAGCTGGAAAATATTTCAAGTTTGTGGAAGAGC
The DNA here is from genome assembly GCA_028658325.1 of Potorous gilbertii. Taxonomy (NCBI): domain Eukaryota; kingdom Metazoa; phylum Chordata; class Mammalia; order Diprotodontia; family Potoroidae; genus Potorous; species Potorous gilbertii. The sequence goes on from JAQQSK010004907.1 coordinate 10,364, forward strand.
TTCTTTTTCAGTTTGGCTGGAATATGTGCAGGGAAGTCATATGAGATATATCTGAAATGTAGGCATATGCCAGATTGTACAGAGTTCCAAATGTCAGGCCAAGGAATGTGGAAAAGGAGGGCTTAAACTAGAGTGGCTGCTCACCATGAGGAGAGAAAGGGTTTGATGTGAAAGATGTTGTGAATGCAAACCTGACAATTGTGGGAGCTGACTGGATGTAGGGAGGGAGGGAAAGGGGAGAATCAAGGATGACTTGGAATCAAGGATGAGAGCCTACATGATCAGAAAGATGCTGATGTTCTCACCAAGAACAGGGAATTTTAGAGGAAGTAGGTTTAGTGGGGGAGAAAGATATGAGTTATATGTGAACATACTGTGTTTGAAATGTCTGTAGGAAGTTGGGTGGCATAGTGCATAGAGTATCAGTCCTGTAAGTCAGGAAGGCTTGATTTCAAATCTGGCCTAATATACTTACTAGCTGTGTGACCCTGGACAATTCACTTAACCCTATTTGCCTCACTTTCCTTGTAGGAAAATGAGCTAGAAAAGGAAATGGCAAACCACTCCAGTATCTGCCAGAAATACTCTAAATGGGGTCATGAAGAATTGAACAATGACCACATTGTCATCTCTCTAATTTGATAGATTTCTAGAAATGCTAGCTACAGTAATTATACAAGGAAAATAAAGGAAATTGATGAAACAAAACTGGGCAAAAATGTAAAATAACTATTGATGCTTGTAGGTGAAGCGATAATTTATGTAGAGAGCCCTAGAAATCCAATTAAAATTAATTGAAAAAGAAACTTCAGTAAAGCAGTAGAATATAAGATAAACTCAGAAAATCATTAAACTTACTGTATGTTACTAACCAAATCTGGCAGAAAAAGAAAGAAAAAAACTACAGAATATGTAAAATATCGGGGAGTGCGTTTACCAACCAATGTCATGATTTATATTAATACTATTACAAAACACCTTAGGTGGAGCGATTAGAGTGCTAGGTCTGGAATCAGGAAGACTCAAGTTCAAATCCAGTCTCAGACACTTACTAACTAACTGTATGACTGTGGGAGTCACTTAACAGCTGTTATCCTCAGTTCCTTCATCTGTAAAATGGCACGGATAATAGCACTTACCTCTATGGTTGTTGTGAAGACCGAATGAACTAATAGTTATAAAGTGCTTATTACATTGCCTACCAAATAGTATGCAGCTGCAGCTGGACAAACATATCAAAAGGGGTTATCAAAAGGTGAAGAATATTAAGAGAAATAAAGAAAAGTGAGAGTGAATGGATCATAGAAATACCACATCTCAAATTATACCATAAAGCAATAATTATTAAAATTATTTGGTCTTGGTTAAAAATATCAATAAGCTACTAGACGACTTAAATAAGACCCAAAAGCAACTGAGCATATTAGTATAGTCTTTTATAAATCAAACGTCACCAGTTACTGGAATAATGAACCCATATGTGATAAATATTTTTTGGAAAAGTGAAAAAAAAATCTGGTGGAAATGAGGATAAGCCAACTTCTTGCCTAATGTGCAATAAATTCAAAATAGATAATGTCCTAAATATAAAAGGCAATATCATAAAATACAGAGGACAAAGGGAGGAGAAACCTCTTAGAACTAGGGATAAGGAAGAGTTTTTCATCAGACAAGGCTTGTTTTTATTTTTTGTTGTTGTTTAGTCATTTTCAATGGTGGCCAACTCTTTCTATCCCCCAACATCCTTTCCTTTTTGGGAATGATGCTAGAGTGGTTTGGCATTTCCTTCTTCAGCTCATTTTACAGAAGAGGAAACCGAGGCAAACAGGATTAAATGCCTTGCCCAGGATCATACAGCTAGTGAACATTTGAGCTTATATGAGAACTCAGGCCTTCCTGATTCCAGGTCTGGCACTCTCCACTGCACCACCTAGCTATCCCAAACAAATCATAGAGCTAATTATAAAGTAAAGGGTTGATTTTGATTACTCAAACTTGGTGAACATCTGCATAACAAATAAAATCAGGTAGACTCAGAATGAAACAATTAGCAAAATAACTACACAGAAAGTTTCTCTTTTAAATGTTTAATATCCAAGAGAAATAATCAGTACAAATATATAAGTATAAATAAGTCATTCATTCTCTAATGGATAAAAAGGTCAAAGGTATGAATACGCAGCTCTCAAATGAATAAATGAACGTAAGCCATCAATAATCATATTAAAAATGTTCCACACTAAATTTCCAATAATAAGAGATAATCAAATTAGAACAACTCTGAGAATTCACTTCAGGCCTATTCAAATGGCAAAGTGGAAAAAGAGGAAAATAGCAGTTATTGGAGGCTGTAGCTTGGGAGGACTGGCTTACTAATAATACACCCTTAGACTGTGAATGATACGATCATTCTGGAAAAACAAGTAGCGACTATAAGAAAATAATCACTAACATGTGTAGACACTTTGACCTGTTGATACTCCTGTTAGGAATATACTTTAAGGAGGTCAAGGACAAAAAGAGAGGATGAATATGGACAAGAATAGTTGTAGCAGCCCTTTTTGTGTAGCAAAAACCTGGAACAAAATGCTGTCTATTCACTGGGGAACAGTCGAGCAACTTGTGGTATAAAAATATAATGCTATTTTATTGAGCAATAAGAAATGATGCAAGAAAAAGGCAAAGAGGTAGGAACTGATGCAGAGAGAAATGATTTGAATTAGGTGAACAATTTATTTGATGAACACAATCATAAAGTGGGGGAGGGGGAAAAAGGCTGAAAAAGTTCTGAATCCTGAATGAAGCAGGCAGAAATATGACTTTTATTTTATTTCTTTTTTTAAATTAAAGTTTTTTTTAACATTCATTTCCACAAAATTTTGAGTTTCAAATTTTCTCCACATCTCTCTCCTACTCCCACCCCAAAACTCCTTGCATTCTGATTACCTTTTCCACCAACCTGACCTCCCTTCTAATGCCCCTCCCTTCTCTTATTTCCATCTTCTCTCTTGTCCTGTAGGGCAAGTTAAATTTCTATACCCCATTATCTGTATTGCTTAATTTCCAGTTGTATGTAAGAACAATTCCCCAACATTTGTTCCTAAAACTTTGAGTTTCAACTTTCTTCCTTCCTCCCTCCCCACCCATCCCCACTGAGAAGGCATGCAATTCAATATAGGTTATATATGTATAGTTTTGTAAATGACTTCCATAATAGTCATGTTGTGTAAAACTAATTATATTTCCTTCCATCCTATCCTGCCCCCATTTCTTCTATTCTCTCGTTTGACCTTGTGCCTCCCCAAGTGTGTTTACTTCTAATTGCTCCCTTCTCTCATTTGCTCTCCATTCTATCATCCCCCCTGTTTCTCCCCTTCTCCCCTACTTTCCTGTAGTGTAAGACAGATTTTCATACCAATTTGAGTGTGCATGTTATTCCTTCCTTGAGCCAAATGTGATGAGAGTAAGCTTCACTTTTACCCTTTCACCTGCTCCCTTTTCCCCTCCATTGAAAAAGCTTTTTCTTGCCTCTTTTATGAGAGATAATTTGCCTCATTCCTTCTCTCCCTTTCTCCTCCCAATATATTCCTCTCTCACCCCTTGATTTTATTTTTTTTAGATATGATCCTTTCCTATTCAACTCACTCTGTGTTCTCTCTCTCTTTCTCATTGTGTGTGTGTGTGTGTGTGTGTGTGTGTGTGTGTGTATAATCCCTCCAGTTACTCAGATAAATATTATCTTTCCATGTAGGAATGTAAACAGTTCAACTTTAGTAAGTTGTAATTTCTCTTTCCTGTTTACATTTCCATGCGTCTCTTGATTCTTGTGTTTGAAAGTCAAATTTTCTTTTCAGATCTGGTCTTTTCATCAAGAATGCTTGAAAGTCCTCTATTTCATTGAATGATCAGTTTTCCCCCTGAAGTATTATACTCAGTTTTGCTGAGTAGGTGATTCTTGGTTTTAGTCCTAGTTCCTTTGACTTCTGGAATATCCTATTCCATGCCCTTCAATCCCTTAATGTAGATGCTGCTAGATCTTCTGTTATCCTGCTTGTATTTCCACAATACTTGAATTGTTTCTTTCTAGCTGCTTGCAATATTTTCCCCTTGACCAGGTAACTCTGGAATTTGGCTACAATATTCCTAGGAGTTTCTCTTTTTGGATCTCTTTCAGGAGGTGATTGGTGGATTCTTTCAATATTTACTTTGCCCTCTGGTTCTAGAACATCAGGGCAGTTTTCCTTGATAATTTCATGAAAGATGATGTGTAGGCTCTTTTTTTGATTATGGTTTCAGGTAGTCCCTTAATTTTTAAATTGTCTCTCCTGGATCTATTTTCCATGTCAGGTGTTTTTCCAATGAGATATTTCAAATTGTCTTCCATTTTTTCATTCTTTTGGTTTTGTTTTGTAATTCTTGGTTTCTCATAAAGTCATTAGCTTCCGTCTGTTCCATTCTAATTTTTAAAGAACTATTTTCTTCAGTGAGCTTTTGAACCTCCTTTTCCATTTGGCTAATTCTGCTCTTTAAAACATTATTTTCCTCATTGGCTTTTTGAATGTCTTTTGCCAATTGAGTTAGCCTATTTTTAAAGGTGTTATTTTCTTCAGCACTTTTTTGGGTCTCCTTTAGCAAACTGTTGACTCACTTTTCAGATTTTCTTGTGTCTCATTTCTCTTCCCAATTTTTCCTCTACCTCTCTTCCTTGATCTTCAAAATCCTTTTTGAGCTTTTCCACAGCCTGAGCCCATTGCATATTTATTTTGGATATTTGGGAAGCAGAAGCCTTGACTTTTATGTCTTCCCCTGATGGTTCCCTTTTTTAGGCATTTTCCCAACCAGTTACTTGACTTTTGGGTCCTTTGTCAAGAGTAGGGTACACTCTGGGGACCTGTAAATTCTCAGTTCCTCCAAGGTGGCAAAATCAAGGGAGAGGAGTTTATTCCCTGGCCTGCCTCATGGCTGTGATTCAGATCAGCTGCTCAATTCCCCCAGGGGTTTTGAGCGGAGTGTTTCAACAATGGAGGCTGTTTGCTGCCTGCCAGGGCCACCATAGCCACTTACTACTGCTGCTGCTGCTGCCTTGGCTGTGATTAGATAAGGACCCTGCTCCCTTCTGGCCAAGGGTGAAAAGCCCTCTCACTGACCTTTGAAGCTACCTTTGGTGCTTGCTGGTTGAGGGGTCTGGGAACTTCTGCTGCTGCTGGGGATTCTGCCCCTGAGTCCTGTTGTGGTCCTGTTCCTCCCGGTGCCATGGAGTCAAGGCTGGGCTGTGCTTCACTTCATGTCTGGTGAGACAGACCTTTCTGTTGGCTTTCTAAGTCACCCTGAGCTGGAAATCTCCTCCACTCATATGTTCTGTGGCTGCTGCTGCTCTAGAATTCATTGAGTCATTCTTTACAGGTATTTTATGGGCTGTGGGGGAACAGCTAGAGTATGTGTATCTTTCCACTCCACTGTCTTGACTCCACCAGAAATTATGACTTTTAAAGCCTGAAGACAAAACATATCTTCTATCTCTTAGTAGAGAGGTGATGGACTAGAGGTACATACTGAGAGACACATTCTCAGACATGACCATGCACTGATTTGTTTTGATTTGTAACTAATACAGATTAGTTACAAGGAAGGAAGATCTATTTGGAGATCAGAGGGTTACCAGGAGTGATAGCATGAGAAACAAGCACCAATAAAGCAATTTTTAAAAAATGGACATTAAAAAAAGATGAAGAAAAACTTTGACAAATGTAATTAACAAATAAAAGCGTTTCAAAGTATTATCAATGCTGTATATCCATGGTTACCCACATCTTCAAAGAAACCAGATGGAAAACATCTTCTCGTATTTTTTCTTGGTGTTCAAACGTGGTCATTAACTTTTCACAGATTTTAGTTTCTATTGTTTTGTAATTTCAATTAACATGGTTGTTTGTCATTGTTGTGTATATTTTTTCTTGGTTTCTTTACTTCACTTTGCATCATTCTATAGTCTTCCCATATGTTCATTACATTCATAGTTTCTCATAGCTCAGAATATCTTTTTTAAAAAGTTCTTCATTATGAGGAAGAGTAGAAATGTAGATGATGCAAAAGCAAATTATATTAATATTTTTTAGAAGAAGACATGGCAGCTCTGTCATAATGCACAGAACAAAACAAAAAGAATTGCAGAGACATAAAACAATTTTGTTACTACTTCTTAATACACATACATATATACATGTATATACATACACATACATACATGTGTATGTATGTATGTGTGTGTGCCAGGCGTGGAGTCAGGAAGATCTGAACTTAATCTGGCTGCTAACAGTTACTATCTGTGTGACCCTAGGCAAGTCACTTAATTAACCCTGTTTTTTCTCAGTTTTCTCATCTGTCAAATGAACTGGAGAAGAAAATGACAAATTATTTCAGTACCTTTACCAAGAAAACCCCAAATGGGGTCACAAAGAGGTGGACACAACTGAAAAGAGTGAACAACAGCAAAATATTATGTACTATTGAGTTACTATTTGTACATAAACTGCACATAAAAATTCATAGTTTCTTATGTAATCCTCTTACCAGTTTTTTTTATCTTTAAATGTTTGTATTCATTGTTATAAGGAATTCACATTTTTAGTGATAATTAAATGTGATTGAATTGTTTATATATTTTAAAAGATAAAATAATTTCAGACATTCTGAAAGAACGGAAATTACTGAATAAAATTTTCATAAAGTTATTTGTGGACAATAAAGTTTTTGAAAAACAGTTGCAACTCATGATGCTGCATTCTTTAAAAGCAACACCATTAGAACATCAGAAGACATGTCAGTTTGCCCTCTATCTGTTATCATACTTATTTTCCACAATGATTCAACTGATTAATTATGCATAATATCTTTGTTTCCCAAATCCTACAATCCTAAAATTTTTAGAATGGTAAAGACTTCAAAGGTCATGCAATCTGAGGCACACTTGAGCAGGGATTCTGTCTTCATTATCTCCAACCACTAGTCATTCTACTTCCCCTTAAACAACACCTCAAGAGACAGAGAATTCACCACATTCTGAGGCAGTCAAATCCAACTTTTAGCCAGTTGTAAATATTGGGAAGTTTTTTTCATATCTAGCCCAAGGATTTTGCTCTTACACTTCAGCACATTGCTCTTTTTTCTTGCCTCTGGAAACAAGTAAAACAAATTCTTATTTTATATAATAGTCCAAGAAATAATGGTAGATAGGTATGTGTCCCTCTTAAGTTGTCTTTATTCCAGACTAAATATCCCCTACTCTTGTAACCTCTTCTAATATGCCATGGTTTTAAAACCCCCTTTTTATCCTACTTCACCTCTTCAGTAAGTGCTCCAACTTGTTTCTGTCTTCTATTAAATGCATTTCACATAACTGAACCAAATATTTCAGAGACAACCTGACTGGTCAGAGCTCAGGATATGAGACTATTATTGGCTTTTATTAGTGTAGTTTAAGCTTACATTAACCATTCCCTCCCCCATTTAATTTTTTGCTACCTATTGCTTCATATTGCAGGTCAATCTAACCATCAGATCTTTTTTCATGTTAACAGTTTTCCCTTTATGTCTTTCTGATTATATATTTGTTTGATTTTTTGATCCCACATATAGGATTTCATATTCATCTATATCAAATTTTACCTGATTTGATTTGGCTCAGCTTTTTACATTGCCAAAAAATTTTTGGATCCAAATCCTGCTATCCAGTGTGATGGCTAACTATACCATTTTCCTATCAGATACACATTTGATAAACAAACCATCTTAATTTTTAATCGAGTCATTGATCAAAATGTGAAATAGGTCAGAGTTGAAGACAGATCCCTGACACACTCAGATTATGGTTCATGTCCTATAACCCATATAACATAGATTATCTTGCCATCTGCTCTGCCATGGTTGCCACCCTTCTACCTCAGCATACTTGTGTATAAGAATTCCAGAATCCATGCCCCTAGTACCTGGAAAATTTAGTGTATTCATCTCTGGAAATGAGCTATCTTGTTTGAGGGCTACCTTGCATAATCTACTACATCTAGCTTGCCACTGGACCAGCCAAGTGAACTGGGGCATTAGACTTTCTTTCTACCTTTCCTCCACATATGTACTACTGGGAATACTTCCACGGCTACTTGCTTTGGGCAGAGACGTTAGATTACATTATCAAATAATGAATCAATAAATATTTATCTTCTGCATGATGTTTTTATAAATATGAGGTAGCAGATTAATTCTCTGTTAATCCGCACTGATCTCTTTTTTTAAAAAAAATACATATATATATATATATATATATATTTCTACGTCCTGCTGAAAAATAAAAGAAAAACAAAATTTTGAAGCAAATATGCATAATCAAGGTAAATGAATACTTGCATTATATCCCTCAAAACAGTCTCCTTATTGAGTCCAACATCCTTTTCTTTTTCATCAGGATAATGTGTATTTGTGTCATCAGAGTTTTTGTTTCTAAGAATATGTTATCCCTCCTTTAGAGAGGTATTTCTCTTTAGAATTTTAGACCAGAGGATCTCATTTATGTTCTTCTTTGAAATACTCTTTCCTCACATCTAGAGTTTTTCTGGCATTGATGTCTTTCTCACAAATTCTAAGATGACATGTTTGCTTCTTCACAGGGTTCCTATCATTTCCACTTGGCAACCAATTCCTCCTTATTGAATAAAATTCAGTCTCTCTGTGCCTGTCACTCAATATGCTCCAAACAGAACTCATGTGTTTGGACTTCTCATCTCAAAGTGACCTGTTCTCCAAAGTTACCTTTTCCTGTTTAGGGAACTGCTATTGTTCCACTCTCTCAGATTCATCAACTGGCATTATCCTTAAATTCTCATGCTCTACCCAACATATCCAATCAGTTGCCCAATCTTGATGTTAAAGCTCTGAAGATATTTTCATATCTGACCCTTTCAAGCTGCTCACATGGCTACCACCTTAGCTCAGGCCTTCATTACCTTGGTATGGCCCCATAATTGGCCTCTATTCCTCAAATGTCTCCCCATTCTGATCTATCCTTCACATAGCTACCAAAGTGATTTCCCTTAAAGTCATACATGACTACATCACTCCTTTATTCAATATTCTTCAATGGCTCTTTATTGCTTCTAGAATAAAATGTAATATCTGCTTAGTAGTTAAAACTCTTCACTGCCTGGTTCCATTCTATTTTTACAGTTTCATTGTACATCTTTCTCCCTTGTGTGCTCTAGCCAGAGTTATCTGCTCACTGTTCCTCACACATCCACTCTATATCTGGTGTCTATACTTGCCATCTCCCATGCCTGTCATATATTCTCTTCTCACCTCTTTTTCACTGATTCCTTTTCTTTCTTCCTTCAAGGTGCAGTCCAAGCACTCCCTTTTATGAGAAACCTTTCTTGACCTACCTCTTTCACACATTCACATACATTGCTAATACTCTTGTTTCAGATGTACCTTATATCAAACTATTTGCATTTATTCTCTTTATATCATACTTAGACATATGTATATATCTATCTATTAACTATCTCTCTACCTACCTATCATCTATCTATCTATCATCTATCTATCTATCATCTATCTATCTATCATCTATCATCTATCTATTTATCTATCATCATCATCCTCATGTCTTTCATTTATCTACTTATACATATACTTATCACCATATTAGAATATAAGCTCCTTCAGAGTAGGGATTATTTTATTCTTTGTATTTATAGTTGTATCCTCATTTCCCAGCAAGTAGTAGGGACTTGATGAATACTTGTTGATTGATTAGTTACACCCTCTTGAAGACTAAAATTATTGTTAGACAAGTCAACAATTTATCATTTATTTTTTAATCAGTGAAATAATTTTACAAAATCGAAAGCAATGTTGCAAAATGGATTAGAGTCAGGAAATTCTATGTTCAAATCCTTCCTCAGACATTTAATGATATGTGATCCTGGTCAAGTTATTTAACCTGTCTGAGTCATGGATTCATTATCTTAAAAGAGGACAGGTTTTAATAATAGTAACCATTTCTCACAGTTGTTGTGAGATTTAAATGAAATTTTATATATATATACACACATATGTATACATGCTATATTCATAAGTGTATACACACATATATGTATTTACAAACCTTAAAGTGCTTTACAAATGATAGTTTTGATTATTGAAATTCCCCATCATTGCTGTAAGTCATACATCTTTTGACAGAGAATATTTCTCTCCCACCCCCAAAGGGCCCACCCTCTTATTAAATGATAACTTTTTAACTTTTATAGTCAGGGAAATGTTTCTCACTGTCTTTGTCCCTCATCTATCCTAACTGTTGGTGTGATATGAAATCAAACAATGAGAAAAAACAAATGACTGCCTGGGGAGGCACATATGGCTCACTCGACCATGCGAAGTCCCATGCAGGCTTTATGCCAACTGGTCCTGTTGCTCCCATGAGAGTAGCTGTGATTTGAGTGGTTTATAAGTTTCCACCCTTTTCTACATGGAGTTCCTTGTAGTGGGGAAAAATCTTTTAGATAATAAGAATTACTACAATCATAAGAAAGAATAATAAAAGATAAGCTCTCTAATTGGGAAGCTAAGTAATAGCCATAAAACCTGACATTTGTAGAGGGCTTCAAAATTTACCAAGCACTTCAATGACATCACTGAGTCAGAACCTCACAACACGGTATGTAAACTCCTTTTATGAATGAAGAAGATGAACCTTAGAGAGCTTAAGAAGCTGGCCCAAGGTCATCCAGCTAGCGTCAGAGATGACATGTATTGGGACCAAGGGTAGGCTGAGTCCAAGTACAGCGCTGAACCCACTATAGCATTGACTTTACTTTCTTTTGGCTTAGAATATAATAGCAAAAATGACAGGAAGGACCATTAAAACATGTCTCAACGTGCCCCCAATTCTCTCCTGTGTTCTACTTTATAATCTTTCCTCTCCCTCCCTATTCCATATCAGATTTTGTCTAAGTCTGGCACCTCACAGATAACCTTCAGTTTAATTTTACACAAAATATATTTTTTCTTTACCTGGAAAATATTAGATACAGACTAATAGAGCTCATTCCTTCTGCCATCCAACCAGTCTGTCCCATGGCTATCACTATATCATATGAAGTGTGGGCTAACAGATTATCATTTCAGAATTTAGATGTAGGAGACTGGATTAGATGATCTAAGTCCAGTTTTAAGTCCCATGATGCCATTTTGATAGTGACTCAAGAAAATTCGTGGTAATTTCTAAAAGTGTGGCTTTTTTCCTGTTTAAGATGTGGGATGTAGGATTCTGGCAAGTTTACATGAAGTGTAAACCACTAATGCTGATAAAATTTTGTTTAAAATCCATATTCACAATGAGTAAAAATATGCAAATACAGTTCAAGTCTTAGTCTTAAGAAGACACAGTTTGATGGATTTAAAAAACTATAATTACTTATTTATAAAACAGAAACTTGCTATCTCATGTTATCATAAATGTATGTGTATATGGATATAAATTCATGTGTGTATATGTATATATTCACATGTATATACATGCACATACTTGTATGTATATAAAGATATACATGAAGAGGCCTACATGCAAACACACATACACATATGGCAGCTAGGTTGTACAGTGGATAAAGCACTGGGGAACATTTGACTTCAGATCTTACCTCAGACACTAGCTGTGCGATTCTGGTGAAGTCACTTTTTATTTCCTCACCTGTGAAATGGGGCTGATAATACCATCTACCCCTAAGGCTTGTTCTGAGGATCAAGTGAAATAATATTTGTAAAAGTATTTGGCATTGTAGCTGGCACATAGTAGGTACTTAATAAATTCTTGTTCCCTTCCCCCTCCATCCCTTATCCTTATGTATAAAATATTATATAGAGCTATATAAAAAGATGAAAAATGATGTTGTCCCTTCCATCAAAGTGTGTGTGTGTGTGTGTGTGTGTGTGTGTGTGTATGTGCTGAAAAAGACATCCAAAGACATTCAGCAAGGAAAATGAAAGTATTTCACCCCATTAATCATAGTTACTGCAAAATTGTTGTACCATGTTTATTCAGTCTACAGATTGGTTTATAATTTTTCATTGCATAATTTTCACATGATATAATTTTGTTGGTCACACCACCTAAAAGGTAAACAGAGCAACAATGTATTCACCAATGGCATATGTATATGCATTTATCTCGTAAGCATTGTGAGCTGGGAGCTTAGAATTCTCAGTACACTTGCATTGTCAATTTAATTCTGAAAACTGACTTACATGGTTTGTTTAGAGCACTGCAGTATTAATGGTATTGTCACTCAACCCACTGAAGAGTCATAAGCACAAGGGGAGCAGGAGGGGTGGGCATGCCAAGTTGCCATAAGTCATGAGATAAGGTAGGACTTGCATCTTCTTGAGTTAGCTAAATTGTACAGTTCATCTGCCAGGGAAACAGCTTAGTAATAAATGATTTTTAAATAATACTGGCACATTTTAAAGAACAATGATTATGCAGTGAAATATGGCATTATAAAAGGAAAGCAGAGAATTTCAGAATGTTCTCTAAGAAAATTTGAGAAGAGCCCATTTTCAGTTGGAGGGGAGGCCCCGAGGAGAAAGCAGCATGTGAGATGAACACTGAAGGACAACAAAGATTTCAAAAAGTGAAGATGAGGTATGAGTGCACTGCAGGTGTGGAAGTTCAAGAAAGACCCTCTGTAGAAGGTGCCGCTGAACCTGAACTTTGAAAGAATGATTC
>JAQQSK010004908.1:0-15383 GCA_028658325.1 Potorous gilbertii
TGTTTCTATCCCCTCTTTTGATCCTGTCTCTCCCTGAGTGTTGACTTCAAATTGCTCCCTCCTCCCATTACCCCCCCTTCCATCTTCCCCCGCACCCTGCTTATCTCCTTCTTCTCCACTTTCCTGTATTGTAAGATAGGTTTTCATACCAAAATGAGTGTGCATTTTATTCCTTCCTTTACTCGAATGTGATGAAAGTAAACTTCATGGTTTTTTTTCAGTTCTCCTCTTTTTCCCTCCACTAAAAATCTCCTGCTTGCCTCTGTGTTGAGATAATTTCCCCCATTCCATTTTACCCTCTCTCCTCCCAATATATTTCTCTCTCACCGTTTCCCTTGATTTCTTTTAAGATATTATCCGATCCTATTCAATTCACTCTGTGCTCTCTGTCTCTGTGTGTGCATGCATGTGTGTATGTGTGTGTGTGCGCACACTTGTACAAGTGTGTGTGCGTGTGTGTATTTGTGTACGTGTGTGTGTAATCCCACCAACTACCCAGATACTGAAAAGTTTTAAGAGTTACAAATACTGTCTTTCCATGTAGGCCTGTAAACTGTGCAACACTGGGAAGTCCCTTATGACTTTACTGTTTACTTTTCATGCTTCTCATTCTTATGTTTCAAAGACAAAATTTCTATTCCGCTTTGGTCTTTTCATCAGGAAAACTTGCAAGTCCTTGATTTCACTGAAATTGCAGTTATTCTCTTGAAGTATTATACTGACTTTTGCTGTGTAGATGATTCCTGGTTTTAGTCCTAGTTCTTTTGACTTCTAGAATATCTTATTCCACTCCCTTTGATCCGTTAAGGTAGAAGCTGCTAGATCTTGTGTTATCTTGATTGTATTTCCATAATATTACAATTGTTTCTTTCTAGTTGCTTGCAATATTTTCTCCTTGACCTGGGAATGCTGGAATTTGGCTACAGTATTCCTAGGAGTTTCTTTTTTTGGATCTCTTTCACCCAGTGAATGGTGGATTCCTTCAATACTTATTTTGCCCTCTGCTTCTAGAATATCAGGACAGTTTTCCTTGATCGTTTCATGAAAGTTGATGTCTGGGCTCTTTTTTTGATCATGGCTTTCAGGTAGTCCCAGAATTTTTAAATTGTCTCTTCTGGATCTATTTTCCATGTCAGTTGTTTTTGCGATGACATATTTCACATTATCTTCCATTTTTTCTTTCTTTTGGTTTTGTTTTGTGATTTCTCGATTTCTCAGAAAGTCGTTAGCCTCCATGTGTTCCATTCTGATTTTGAGAGAACTATTTTCTTCAGTGAGCTTTGGAACCTCCTTTTCCATTTGTGTAATTCTGCTTTTAAAAGCATTCTTCTCTTCATTGGCTTTTTGAACCTGATTTGCCAATTGAGTTAGCCTATTTTTCAAGGTGATATTTTTTCAGCATTTTGTTGTGTCTCCTTAATCAAGGTATTGACCCATTTTTTATGCTTTTCTTGCATCTCTCTCATTTTTCTTCCCAGTTTTTCCTCCAGCTGTCTAACTTGATTTTCAAAACCCTTTTTGAGCTCTTCCATGGCCTGAGCCCGTTGGATATGTATTTCAGATGTTTGGGATACAGAGGCCTTGAGTTCTATGTCTTTCCCTGATGGTAAACATTGGTCTTCGTCATCAGAAGGAAAGAAGGAAACGTCTGTTCACCAAGCAAGTAACTTTCTATGGTTTTATTATTTTTTTTCTTTTTTCTGGGCATTTTCCCAGACAGTTACTTGACTTTTGAGATTCCTCTCCACCCATGCCTAGATCCACCCAGCTAGAGCTTGGGGTCTGAGATTCAAATGCTGCTCCCCAGCCTCACGGATTTCAGTGGCGGGCCAGTTGCTATTCATGGTAGGATTAAATTCAGGTTCTCAGGTGGGGGCAGGGCAACCTTGCAGGCCCAGTTCCCTCACAGGGTTTATGTGGAGACCTTCAGTAATGAATCTGAACTCCTGCCTGCTTTGGGAGCTCCTGTTCACTGCTTCTCCCTGCTGTTGCCTCCCAAGGGTGCCCAAGTTTTGGAGACACCCCGGTCCCCTCTTGGTCTGTCCAGAAATCTCTCTCACTCACCTGTAAGGCTTGTGGGCAGAGCGACCTTCATGGCCCTGAAGCCTGCTGGGATCTTCTCTCAGAGCCACGTGGTCAAGGCAGGGTTGGGCTCTGCTCTGGGTCCGGTGTGCAATGGACCTTTGGGATTGGTTTTTCAGGGCTCTCTGGGACAGAAATCTTCTGCACTCCATTGTTGTGCGTCTTCCACTGCTCCAGAATTTGAGATTTCCTGTTGAGAGTTGAGAGAATGAATGTTGAGAGCTCCTGTTTACAGGTAATTTATGGGCTGTGGGTCCGGAATCAGCATATGTGAATCTTTCTACTCTGCCTTCTTGGCTCTTTCTCCACTGTTCTTCATAGCAATGGGTGTTGGTTGTATTTTCTCAAACATTTTTCTGCATCTATTAATAAAATCATGTGGTTTCTGTTAGTATTTTTGGTCATAATCAGCAATGCTACTAGTTTTCCTAATACTGCACCAGCCCTACATTACTGATATGTATCCTACCTGATCATAATATATTATTCTCCTGATAATTTGATGTATTGCTTTTGCTAAAATATTATTTAAAGTTTTTACCTCTATATTCATTCGAGAAATTGTTTTATAAATTTTTTCTTTTGTCTCATCCTGGTTTATGTATCAAAACCATATTTGTATCTTAAAAAGAATTTAGGAATGCCCCTTCTTTCCCAATTTTCCTTTATTATCTCTATCATATTGGAATTACTGTTCTTTAAATGTTTTGATACTAATCAGCTGCAAATACATCTGCCCCAGAAGATTTTTAACTAGGGAAATTGCTGATGGCTTATTCAATTTCTTTTTCTGAGATGGAGTTATGTAAGTACTCAAATTCCTCTTCTTTTAATTTTTGAAGTTTATATTTTATAGAGTAATCATTCATCTCACTTACATTTTCAAATTTATGGGCACATAGTTGAGTAATGTAATTTCTAATTACTGTTTTAATTTCCTCCTCATTGGAAGTGAGTTCTATGTTTTCATTTTTTATATTGATAATTTCGTTTCTTCTTTCCTTCTCTTAATCAAATTCACCTAATGTTTTTCAGTTTTTTTTGGTTTTGTCAGAGGCAAGGTGCAGTCAAGATGGACAAGTTAGAGCAACTACTAACCTAAACCCTTAGACAAACTCCTTCAGTTACCTCTTAAAATAGATTCTGATCAAATTTGATGGTGAAGAATTCAATAGGAGACTGTGACAGATTCACAGTCTAGGACAGAAGGAAAATTGCCTGGAGAAAGCTTTTCCATGGGAGTAGAGGAGAACCCAGCACACAGCGCAGTGGGTCCTGGCAGGGCCGAGCAGGAAAGTCCCAGGACCATCTGAGAAATCAGAAGCATCTACGTAAAGTAGCACAAGGCAGGAGTCCAGTGGATCCTGGTGAGTGAGAACTATGGAAGGAACCCCAGGAATCTCTACAGCAAACCTCTTTGAGACTTTCAGCCTGCAAATTAAATGTCTGTGAGTCACCTACTTGAGTTTCCAGTAGCCAAAATGGCAGAATGGTTGGTAAATGCTCTCCCTCTGTCCCATTGGTGATGTTGAAACAACCAAAAAATATTTCCTCAGAAAAACCCTGGATAAGTAAGATCAACAGAAGGGGGAAACCTTCGTAGAACCTAAGACTAAGAAAATCACAAAGAGGATTCCTCTTCCTGTGGCAGAGGAACGGAGAGCCAGGGGACAGAGCCTCACATTTTGACCTCAGGAGTGCCTCAGGTTCCAGGCAAAAGGGAAAGATGCTACAGCAGCCAGGACCACCAAGCACTGAATTTGACTTTGCTCTAGTTTAGCTGCAGAGATCTCCTTTGACAGTACCTCACAAGCACTACACTAAACAAACTACGTCCTGGGCTAATACAGGGAAAACAAAAACATAAAACCAAGCCTATCTTTGTTTTCTCACAACAGCCAGTTCAACACCAGGTTCTTCGGCTTCTATATCAATGAACCAGAGGTCACAACACACAAAGCCTTACCATCATCAGTGAGTAGGAAAGGAGAAAGGAAAATACCATAGAATCTTTCTATGGTGACAAGGACCAAAACACGAATGTCAAAGAGGTTAGTATTGAGACCGTACTCCCAGCAGAAACTTCAGAAGGGATTATAAACGGCTCTCATGCAAAAAAGTTACTCCTGGGAGAGCTGAAGTAGGAAATAGAAGAAAAAATGCCCAGTGATTTTAAAGGTAGGGGAAAAAAGGTTCACTGAAGAGAACAACTCTTTAAAAAGGAAAAGATAGCAACAAACCTAACTGGGAAAATTGCACATATAGAAAAGGAAGCAGAAAAGCTAAATAGAAAAATTGGACTAACTTGAAAAAGAAGTACAAAAACTAACTGGAGAATATAATTCCTTAAAAAGAATAATTGGACAGATGTTAAAGGAGATACAAAAGTTAACTGAAGAAAACAATTTGATGAGCTTGGCAAGTAGAAGCTAATTACTGTATGAGATAGCAAGAATCACTCGAACAAAATCTAAAGAACGGAAAGATACAAGTAAATGTCAAATATAGCATTGGTAAAGTAAATGACCTGGAAAAAAGATCCAGGAGAGAAAATTTTATTATTATCGGCCTACCAGAAAGGCCTGATAGAAAAAAGGAGCGTGGAGAACATCTTCCAAGAAATCATCAGTGAAAAGTGCCAAGAAGTGCTAGATCCAGAGGGCAAAGTAGTCATTGAAGAAATCTATCAATCACCTCCCAAAAAGCATCCCAAAATAAAAATAGCAAGAAATATTGTTAGCAAATTCCAGACCTACTAATTGAAGTAGAAAATGCTACAAGCAGCCAGAAGGACATCATTCAAATATCGAGGAGCTACAATTAGGATCACACAAGACCTTGCAGCTTCTATGTTAAAAGACTGAAGGAATTGGAATATATTACATAAGGAAAAGCATCTGGCACTGCAACCAAGGATTAATTACCCAGCAACCTTCAGCATAACATTTCAGACAAGGAGATGGACATTCAGTGAAATAAGAGATTTTCAGGTCTTCCTGATATAAAAGACTAGAATGGAATAGAAAATTTGATCTTTAAATGCAGATCTCAAGAGAGGCATACAAAGGTAACCAGGGGAGAAGAAAATCACGTTACTACATTTGAGCAAACTTTTTACCTTCCTATAAGGGGAGATGATACTTATTAATCTATTATGAAATATAAAAGGGGGCTGAGTGAAGATGATGGAGTAGAAACACGCATATATCCTAGTGTTTCCTCCATAGCCAAAAAAATACATGTAAAAATGGATCTTTATGAATGCTACAGCAACAGAAGCCACAGAATGACAGCAGGAAAGGGAATTCCAGCCAAGGGTAACCTAAAATGCCAACAGGAAAGTTCTATCCCATGGGACACCAAGTGGAGCTGAGCCCAGCCTTGGCCACACAGCTTGGGGAGGAACATGACCAGAACTGGCCTTCAGGGCATAATTCCCATCTGCGAAGATCCCAGAGCCCTCAACCCACAAGTGCCAAAGAAAGCTTCAAAAATCAGTGAGCGGGTTTTCCCAGCTGGCAGAGAGGGGAGTAGAGATCCCCACAGCGTGATCTTGGACAGAAATGATTGTGGTTGCTCCCAAAACAGAGCCTAGGCCTCTCTATTGATTGTGCCACCTTGCAGGAACTGAAAACTTACAGCTCTTTAGAGTATACCCTCTGTTTGACAAAGGACCCAAAAGTCAAATAACTGATTGATAAAATATTCCCAAAAGGAAAAAAAAATACTAAGATTATAGAAGCTTAACTTCTTAGTGACCAGGTATTTTATTCCATTTTTAAGATGAGGAAGGCCAAAGCATACCGGCAGAGGAAGACATTAAAATCAATGTTCCTACATCCAAAACCTCCAAAATAAATAGGCAATGGTCTCAGGCCATGGCAGTGTTCCAAAAGGATTTTGAAAATCTTGGAAGAGAGGTGGAGGAAAAATTGGGAAGGGAAATGTTCACAATGCAAGAAAATCATTAAAAGCAAATCAATAGCTTGTTAAAGGAGACCGCAAAAAATGCTTAAAAAAAATAATACCTTTAAAAATAGACTAACCCAAATGGCAAAGAAGGTCAAAAAAGATATTCAAAAGAGGAGAATAATGCTTTCAAAAGTGGAATTAACCAAATGGAAAAAGAGGTTCAAAAGTTCATTGAATAAAACAGTTCTTTGAAAATTAAAATGGATATAACAATTAGCAATCACTCTGCCACGTTGGCTACCAGAGCCAGATCTCAATTTGCATTATAAAATAGGAATCATTATAATCTGGTGCTGGCTAAGAAACAGAAGAGTGGATCAGTGGCATATGTTATGTACTCAAGACATACTAGTTAATGAATATAGGAATTTACTGTTTGGTTATACCCAAAGGCAGCAGTTTCTGGGATAAAAACACTGTTTTGACAAAAATTTCTGGGAAAACTGGATAACAGTATGGTGGAGACTTGGCATAGACCAATGCCTGACACTGTACACACGAAAAAGTCCAAATGGATATATGATCTAGGTATAAAGATTGATACTGTAAACAAATTAGGGGAGTTAGGAATACTGTAGTTGACATATTTATGGAGAATGGAGAAATTTATGACCCCAAAAAAGATAGAGAACATTATGAAGTGCAAAATGGATAATCTTGATTACATGAAGTTGAAACATTTTTCCACAAAAAGACAATGCAGAAAACTGGGAAAGAATTTTTGCATTTAGTGTCTGTGACAAAGCCCTCTTTTCTAAATATATAGAGAGCTAAGTCAAATATAGAAGAATGCCAGTCATTCCCCAAATGATATATTGGCAAAGGACCTGAACAGGGAATTTCCAGAGAAAGAAATTAAAAACATTTATAATCATATGAAAAAATGCTCTAAATCACTATGAATTAGAGAGATGTAAAGCAAATAACTCCGAGGTAACATCTCACACCTATCAGATTGGCTAAGATAACAAAACAGGACGATTATAAATGTTGGAGAATATGTAAGAGAGTTGTAATACTAATTCATTGTTGATGGAGGTGTGAGCTGGTCCAACCATTTTGGAGAGTAATTTGGAACTATGCTCAAAGGACTACAAAAATGTGCTCATCCTTTGACCCCACAATATTGAATCTAGGACTGTAGCCCCAAGAGATCATAAAAATTGGAAAGTGAGCCACATGTACAAAAATATTTATAGCAGTTCTCTTTGTAGTGGCCAAAACCTGGAAATAAAGGAAATGCCCAAAAATTACGGAATGACTGTACAAATTGTGGTGTATGAATGTAATGGAATACTATTGTGCTTGGAGAAAAAATAAACAGGAAGATTCCATAGAAGCCTGGAAATTCTTATGCTAACTGATGCTGAATGAAAGGGGCAGAACCAGGAGAACACTGTACACAGTAACACTCATAGTGTGCAAGAAAGTTTTCGGTTAGACTTCGTACTTTATTGAAATACATGAACTTAAAAATTTTCAGTGGACTCGAAGCAAAACGTCTTCCACTTTCAGAGAAAGAAATACGGAATTGGATCACTGAGACAAAAAGATCATTTTCTTTTGT
The DNA here is from genome assembly GCA_028658325.1 of Potorous gilbertii. Lineage (NCBI taxonomy): Eukaryota > Metazoa > Chordata > Mammalia > Diprotodontia > Potoroidae > Potorous > Potorous gilbertii. The sequence continues at coordinate 7,622 of JAQQSK010004908.1, forward strand.
ATAACGTTTTGTTTTGTTGTATAGATATTCCCATTAATTTTAATTCTTCTATGCAACCTGCATTTAATACGAACAAAAATGTAAAAAAAAATAGAATGGAACAGACATTATGAAAAATCAAGAAATTTTCAAACAATATTAAAATAATGAAATAAATAGCAATGTGAAATAACTCATTGGAAAAATAACTGACCTGGAAAATAGATCCAGGAGAGACAATTTAAAAATTATGGGTCTATCTGAAAGTCAGAATCAAAAAAAAAAAAAGAACAGTCTAGACATCATCTTTTGTGAAATTTTCTTGGAAATCTTCCCTGATGTGCTAGAACAGAAGGTATGATAAATATTGAAAGAATCCACCAATCACCTCCTGAAAGAGATCCAAAAAGAAAACTTCCTAAGGGTATTGCAGGCAAATTCCAGAATACCCAGGTCAAGGAGAAAATATTACAGGCAGTCTCAAAGAAACCCTTTGAGTATTGTGGAAATACATTCAGAGTAACGGAAGATCTAGCATCTTCTACATTAAGGGATAAAAGAACTTGGAATATGGTATTCCAGAGAACAAAGGAACTAGGATTATAACCAAGAATCACCTTTCCAGCAAAACTGAGTATAATACTTCAGGGAAAAAAAATGGCCATTCAGTGAAATAGAAGACGTTCAAGCATTCTTGATGAGAAGACCAGAACTGAATGGAAAATCTGACCTATAAGAATCAAGAGAAACATGAAAAGGTAAACATGAAAGTGATATTACAAGGGACTTGCTAAAGTTGAACTGTTTACATTCCTACATGGAACAAAATATTTGTAACTATACATATATAGCCTATATTGAGTTGCTTGACTTCTCAGTGGGATGGGTGGGGATGGAGGAAGGGAGTTAAGCTAGACCTCAAAATTTTAGGAATGAATGTTGAGAGTATTTTTGCGTGCTACAGGGAAATAAGAAATACAGGTAATGGGGTATGGAAATCTATCTTGCCCTACAGGAAAACAGAGAAGATGAGGATAAGGGAAGGAAAGGCTCTGATAGAAGAGAGAGAATATTGGGAGAAGGGCTAATCAGAATACATGGGGTCATGTGGTGGAGGAGGAGAGAGTTGGGGAGAAAATTTATATCTCAAAATCTTGTGAAAATGAACGTAGAAAACTAAAATTAAATAAAGTAAAAAGAATCTTTCCATGTAATTGAGAAAAGTAAAATACTGTTAAGTGGCAAAATAAAATAAAGAAAACAATAAAACAAATTGTTTTCTTTATTTTATTTTGCCACTTAACAGTAACAAAGTTAGTTTCCTTGTTTGTCTCTCAATTAATGTTATTTTTGCTTTGGCTTGTCTGAGATCATTAGTGCTGCCTCTGTATTTTTCCCCTTTACTTTAGCTGAAACATCATAGACTGAATTCTAACTCATTAATTTTCACTCAGTGTCTCTTTCTAATAATATGTTGTTTACAATAGTAATAAGAGGCTTACTCTGTTTGTCTATTATATATACATACATATAAAATCAACAGATAAGTCCACCTGTCTGAGCATAGTAATCACAGAGGCAGAATCCAAATATCTGCATTTTCCAAGGTTGAGGGGGGATCCTTAGTAGATTCCTAGAGTCTTCATCTGGCTAAAGAAACACTTACAGTCAGTAAGTGACAAAGTAAAACCTCACCCTCAGAGTATGTAGAAATATTTTAGAACCAGAGAGTATAACCCTCTGACCCTATGCCTCAACAGAAAAAAAAACAAAATTTACTTGAGACTCTCTTACATAGCAACTCCCCCAATCCAGCTTCCCTCAATGGGCAGGCCGATCAATGGGTGTGGAAAATCTGCCTTAATCACATTCAAATAGAGGCATTATACTTCTTGGTGTGAGCAGAAACAAAAACAGTAAAAGATCCTACTGATTGCCATCGCATTCCATACTTCCAGAATCCTTGGTATGGCAATCTAAATGGCCATGGATTCTGGAACAAACAGGCATTAACTTTTCTTGAGTAAATGCAGCATAATTCATATTTCCAAAATACACAACATAGCAACTTAGTACCAGGGTGACCACATGGCTTTAAACAAACATAATTTTATATGCATACTATAGCACCATTCTTTCAAGAGAGAGGAACCAGGTATTCCTTCCTCAATTCCAAACGGAAATATCCAAGCAAAGTCCTCTTGGGGGCCTGTTGTTCCCAGCCTGCATTTGTCAAGTTCAGGTTCTAATGAGTCAAGTTCAGTTTAACAATGCTCCAGGCCCCACTTTCAAGTCCCCAGGGGCAGTTGGGCAACAAAGCCTTCTAGGTGAAGTCCTTCGGATACATGACACCTCCATCCACCACAGGCAATTACAACTCCTGGGAGTTTTTCTTTCCTTCTCTTTTTTTTTTCCTTCCCACATCCTCCTTTACAGAGACAGGCACTTCTAGTCACGTACCTGCAGTAGGTTAACCCTCTTCAATCCCAAAAAATTCATCTTTAGGTTGTCTTTGACAAAATTGGAAAAAAGTTAGCTTCCTTGAAAAGTTAAAAAGAAAAAACTGATGCTCTTTTGCAATACACTTTGGCCTCAGTATTTGGAGGACCACGAAATATGGACCCATTTTCAGGACTTTATAAAGTAATATTCTTTTACAATGAGAGTTACATTGTCGACAAAAAGGAAAATGGATAGAAATACACTGCAAAATGACCTTCGTCAAGCTCTTTGAGAACCCAATTCTTAGAAAAGATTGTAAGATGTTTGTAGCTAGAGCAGTCCCACAAAGGGTAATGGTGGTGAACTGGACATTTTGGATGACCTCCATTTTATGGCCCCAGGGTTTCATTACCCTATCAGTGCGCTGTTCCCACAATCCCAACTCCCATGTCCTCCCCAACCTCCCTCAACCCTCCTAGTTTGCCATGCTTCCCCATCCTTAACCACCCCTTCTTTCCCTTGGGCTCCCTTCCTTTTTACTCTACCCCAAACAGACATGTTTCCTGCCTTGTTTACCTTTGATGTCTCCTATCCTGTATATTCTCCCATGTTTCCTCCCCGCTTGGCGTCTCCTGCTCAGGTCTCCACCATGGGTCTTGCTGAGGTGACTCCCTCTTCAGCCCTACTCCCTGAGGTAACACACACTCAGGTCTCATGCCTCACCCCTATGGCAGTCTCTGTAGTATCTGCCCCTCTAACCCCTTCACCTCCTCAGGTGCCAGCTGATCTTTCCCCCTGCCATCTTGATTCCTTGTCCTTGCACCCAATCCAGTTCAGTTAGCATTCCCCATCCACTCCCTCACAAGAAGTGAGACTTACTATCTCTCTAAAGGAGCCCCTGGCCGCACAGCACCTTCAAGACATTTTTTTTCTAGGGAAGTGACTGCCCCTACTAGGAATATTAGAGTGCATGTCCCTTTCTCCATCTCAGAGGTTAAAGAGAAACTAGGAATATACCTGGAAGACCCCACTAAATTTACTGAGTGTTTTAGGGATATATCCCTGCAATTTGTACTTTCCTGAAGTGATTTGCGTATCTTCTTCTCTGCCTACTGTACCACTGAGGAGAAGGATAATATATGAGAGCAAGCCCAGAAGTTTGGAGATCATTTGACTAGTAATGACCTCACAAAATACCCCCCTGGAACTGTTGCTGTTCCCCTTCATGACGCAGGATAAGATTACTAGAAAAGTAAGGATATTGAAAAATGAGAACATATGATAACCTGTTTGTTTAAAGGACTAAAAATTGCCTTTTTAAAGCAGACAAATTTTCAAAAGATTAAAGAAATTACTCAGGGAGAAAAGGAAAACCCTGCCATTTTTTAAGAGGTGGTGAAGAATTTCATTCAATGAAACAGTTAATAATGGTTTAATGATAAAGATAGTGTTGAATTAACATTTATAGAGCATTTAATGGGATATATAGATATTATATCTATACAAAAATCTATATCTATAAATATTCATATCTGGCTATACATATATACAGAGTTGTACATACATTTGTGCATATGCATAGGAAAACACATTATACAGGAAACATACACACACACATTATATACATATATGTGTATCCCATTTCAGATTGACAGGTGCCTGAAACAGGAAGATTGCTTCAGCAGCTTTGTGGAGAATATCTGATAAAGTTTTCAAGGTCTTAGTGCACTGAGTCCTAGATGCAATAACTGAGGATGTTTTTGTGGAGTACAGAAGTTACAAAGAGGATATGACAGTTCTCTGGGGAAGATGGTGGAGGGAATAATTTCTCACGAAATATAGGAACTTAGGTCCATTCTTGCTAAGATCCTGTGATTTGGAAATTTTTCAAAGGAATGTGGCACAAACCAAGACTAATTTTATAGGGACAAGTTGAAGCTGAGACTAAGGAAAACTATTTTCCTTTTAGTCCCTTTATTAAGCTATGTGTGTAGAACTTTATCTCATTCTGAGAAACATGCTTTACAAAGGATATTGCCAACATGCTAGGTAGTCATCCTGCAGTAGTGTTTAGAAAACTGGGTTTTAATTCAGGAAAAACTGGATAATATTCTGTTTCTGAAACATACTAGTTTTATGTTTCAAGTGACCTTGGGCAAGTCACGTGACGTGTCAGTGCTCTAAATCAGGGTTTCTTAAACTTTTCCCACTCACATCCTCTTAAACACTGCTTAGCTCTCTAATCTTATAAGAGGAGGATATTGTGCTGACCTGCATAGTTGAAGAGAAAATTATAGTTAGTAAATGTTTCTGTAATGTGAATTGTTGACTCCCTATAACTAAAATAATTTCTAATGAATATGGCTGCCCCTAAAATGAATAGGTTATTCATGGGAAAAATGAGTTTTTGTCAAAAGATGTCTTTAAGTAATCAATTATAAAACATGGATTTCTTGATTTTTGTAATGTTTAAATGGGTGGATACTTTGATTCTCTCCTCCTTTGTATATGTAACTTTTTATGGTTTCTTTAACAGCTGTTTTATAATTGTGCTGAACTAAAGAAAAAATACACTACATTGTGCCTTATACAAAGAAGATACTTCACAAAATGATGGTTCAATTCATTGTAACTGACTAGCAGAAATATTTATGACGAGATTGTAGTTACTTGGTTAATCATTATGCCTATGGAAATCAATAGAAGAACTAAGGTCAGTTGACCGTGATTTTTACCTTAAATGGACAATTCAATAGGGGTATCACCTTCTTCTCCCCACCTCCGCTTTTGAGAACTAGATCGCTCTGAGACTTGAGGTTTTATTTGTATGACTTGCATGTTATAGCTTTGTTTGTTTTTTAATACCCTCTAATACCTGGAATGTGTATTTTATAATCTAATTCCAAATACTTTAATCTTGATATTTTGTTTCCTTTTGACTTAGCTCTCTGATACTTAAATATGTAAGAAAAAAATGTTAGAAAAGTGATTTTATAAAATTCTATTTTTCCCACGGCACTGTCAAAATAAAACAGCATCAGGATTATAATTTTAATATGCTAATGTTGCCTGTGCAAACGGAAGTCTAAGAGCTTCGTTTAAGAAGGAAGGCAAGATTCTTCTATGAAACTTCAAAGTTTTTAGGTATTCTAATTTTCTTAATGATGTAGCTATTCTTTGAATTCCTAAGGGTTAGTAAGCTTTCTTCACTTATATATTTTTGAAATGCATCTTTTTATATGGATATCTTTTTATTAATACATTTTTAAGGTACATAAAAAGTGTTTTGTTATAGAAAACTATATATTTTTTACTAAAACTTATACTATGGTCACAGGAAAAACGTCTCACACCCACACAAACTTTAATGGTCAGAATTTGAAAGAACTAAGAAAGATAATACTTGTAATTTTATTCTTTTTAATCTATCTTGTAGCAGCACACGAAGCCAAGCAACATGGACTGAAAGGTAGTAAGATTGCAATAAATATGCATAGTTTCAACTTTCATTTAGCAATGTTACATGAGAAAATGTAGAGTGTATTTACTTTGAATTTTCAAAGAGAAAATAAATTTTTAATACGGAATGAGTACTGCTTTTAATATTGTGTATACATAGGCATATAGTGGTAAATATTATGAAGCTACTCTTTTCAGTAATTCTGGGAACTAGTACAGCGTGTCCTTTTCTTTGGTAAAAAATTAAATTAAGAATGCCTAATGGAAACATCACATCACAACTTGTGCTGCTATAAGAGCAGCAAGGAAATACTTTGACTTGAAAATTCTGTTCCCTTTCTTAAATGCATGTTTGAATATGATTACCATAATGACAGGGGCATGCTTATCTGTATAACTTGAGACATGTAGGAAACGAAACAGCAGTAGATAAATTTTCATTTCTATTCATGGGGATTTATTTGCATAACTCTGCAAGCACAAAGTAGATATAAAATATGAAGTTCAAATTCTATTTAAATTTCATCAATTTTATGAATGTGATGAAGATTAAGTGTTATATTACATTAAGAGTCTTAGATATAAAAATTTATTTTCTGTTATTTTGGCATGCTTTTGTTTTTATGAATGTATGTTTGAGAGTTCTAAACACTACAATTATGCATACTTACCCTCATCCAAACTGACCCAAACTACAATTGACTTAAAATATTTTAAATACATATAAATTCCATTTCATTTTTATTTTTCAGTCTATACTGTAGTACACAATATCATGGAATTTTCATTAAATGTAAACCTATGCTACTCGAAGTAGGCAACCAACATCTTAATCTTACAATTTCCCCAATTCTTATATATATTATTATACTAATTTTCCATGGATTTTTCTTCTGTCTTCCATTTAAATTTACTATTAAATTCTTGGTGTCATAGCTCCATGGAATAGAAATGAAAATTCTTTTACAGTTTCAAATTAGTTTTATGGATTTGAAAATTACTGATTTTATAGTTATAGAAACAAATCAAGCAAATGATTAGTAACCAATGTAAAAGTGCACTGATACTTCAAGGGTAGTCAATGAAATCACTCTTGGGGTTCTGGATGGTTTTACTTTAAGAATAGCATATGTCTCCCAATGTAAGCTCATTACCTAAAGTCTTATCACTAAGATTTCATTGAGCTTTAGTACTCAATACCTTCTAAGTACCTTGAGCTGACTCTAATTTGAAAACTAGTCTGAGGAGTAATAAACTCCTCCAAAACACCTTTCTCTGTAAAGGTCATAAAAACTTTCTGCTTTCCAAAAGTGTCTCTTTGGGTTTCCTCAAATGAACATCATTCCCTTAGGCAGGTACCTTCTGGCACAACTGCCCCATCAACACACTCACACCCACCCCACCCCAACACACATAAACTCTGTTTTCAGCTTTATTATGTGTGTATTATTTTTATTTTCAAAATCCTTTTTGAGCTCCTCCATGGCCTGAGCCCATGGGGTATCTCTCTCAGATATTTGGGATATAGAGGCCTCAACTCTTATGTCTTTACCTGATGGGAAGCATATTTTTTCGTCCTCAGAGAGGAATGATGCAATCCTCTGGTCACCAAGAAAATAACCTTCTACGGTCTTAGTTTTTTTCCCTTTTCTGGGCATTTTCCCAGCCAGTTACTTGATTTCTAAGAGTCCTCTCTACCCCTGGCCTAAATCCGCCTAGCCAGTGCTTGGGGTCTGAGATTCAAATGCTGCTCCCCAGCCTCAGGGGTTTTGGCGGCAGGCTTATCTGCTGGTTCTCAGGTGGCAGCAGGGCCGCCTCTCAGGCTCAGTTCCCTCAGGGGGTTTATACAGAGATCCTTTGTAATGGAGCTGGGGTGGAGCTC
>JAQQSK010004909.1:0-15232 GCA_028658325.1 Potorous gilbertii
CACTTGGCTAATTCTGCTTTTGAAAGTATTCTTCTCCTCTTTGGCTTTTTGAACCTCTTTTGCCAATTGAGTTAGCCTATTTTTCAAGGTGTTATTTTCTTCAGCATTTTTTTGGGCCTCCTTTATGAAGGTATTGACCCATTTTCCATGCTTTTCTTGCAGCTCTCTCATTTTTCTTCCCAGTTTTTCCTCCACCTGTCTAACTTGATTTTCAAAATCCTTTTTGAGCTCTTCCATGGCCTATGTGCATTGGATATCTATTTCAGATGTTTGTGATACAGTGGCCTTGACTCCTATGTCTTTCCCTGATGGTAAGCTTTGTTCTTCTTCATCAGAAAGGAAGGGCAGAATCATCTGCTCACCAAGAAAATAACCTTATATGGTCTTATTATGAAGAGCTAAAGGTAACACATCACACCTATCAGATTGACTAATACTACAAAAGAGGAAAGTGCTAAATGTTAGAGAAGATGTGGGAGAGTTGGAACACTAATTCATTGCTGGTGGAGCTGTGAGTTGATCCAACTATTCTGGAGAGCAATTTGAAACTATGCCCAAGGGCTACAAAAATGTGCATTCCTTTTGACCCAGTAATACTGCTTCTAAGATTGCATCCCCAAAAGATCATAAAAATGTAAAAGGGTCCCACATGTACAAAACTATTTATAGTAGTTCTCTTCGTGGTGGCCAAAAGGGGATACTTATCAATTGGAGAATGGCTGAATAAAGTGTGGTATATGAATGTAGTGGAATACCATTGTATTATAAGACATAATGAACAGGAAAACTTCAGAGAGGCCTGGAAAGATCTATACGTATTGATGCTGAGTGAAAGGGACAGAACCACAGCAACAACCACAGTGTGTGAGGAATTTTTCTGGTAGACTTAGTACTTCATTGCAAGGACTTAAATAATTCCCAATGATCTCTTAAGGCAAAATGCCTTCTTTATCCAGAGAAAGAACTATGGAATTTGATTGCAGAATGAAGCAGATCATTTTATTTTGTATTATGTTTTCATTTGTTTTATGAGTTCTCCCATTCATTTTAATTCTTCTATGCAACATGACTAAGGTGAAAATGTATTTACTAGGAATGTATAGGAAGAACCTATATAAAGCTGTATGCTGGGGGAAGTGGGGAGGTGGGGGAGAGGGGAAGAGGGAGGGGAAACTTCTAAGGTATATGGAAATTGCTGTAGAACATTGAAAGCAAATAAAATATTAAAAAATAAAAATAAATTTAAAAAGATAATTGAGTGGAAAAAATATGATAATCTTTTACAGTGGTTTAAGTAGCAATGAGAATCTCAGTTGATTGGTTCCTGAGATCAAAGAGCCTATTATGTACTAGGTGACCCTATATGCTAATTAGGGATAAGCTATTTCAATTATTCAATGAATCTATGATTTTATCAATGGAATATTCTCTCCATCCTCATATAGTACAAATTTTAAACCCATCCAAGCCTTTCTACTTTATATTCATTCATGTTCTCTCTTAAATTCTCCACAGGTTCTCCCTCCCACCTACAACATGTTGAGGACTTTCTGGTAGTGTTTTTGACATTGTGTGGGCATGAACTGAAGATATATCATGTCATGTCATCATTTCTCACTTTTGTAACATAACCAATTTATTTCCTTTTCAGATCAAATATCTTTGATGCCAAATTTTGTGCCACTAAGGAGGGGGCATGTCTCACTGATTAGATGTCAGTCAATCAATAAACAGTAGTTACCTACCATGTGTGAGACACTGCTAACTCTTGGAGATACAAGGAAAGGTAACAGCTTCTGTTCTCAAAGAGCTTGTCATTTAATGGAGGACGTGCAAATAACAATGTCCAAATAAGCTATATGGAGGATAAATTGGCAACAATCAACAGAAGAAAGGCATTAGACATGAGGGAGCAGGAAAATCTTCCTGTAGACAGTAAGATTTTTATTGAGACTTCAAGGGAGTCCAGGAACTCAAGAGGCTTCCATTCATGGAATACAACTAGAGAAAATATCCAGAATTGGTATATAAAGTTTTTTGTTCAAATCACAGGAAAGGAATCAATGCCATTTGACCTCAGAGTACTTGGGAGGAGGGGGAGCATAAGACATCAGAAGACTGCAAATGTGGAGGAGGGAGGTTATGAGGCCATCTAAAACCTGAGAATTTTCTACTTGATCCTAGGGTAATAGGGAACCAATTTGTTGAGTAGGAAGGTGAAATGGTAAGAACTACACATCACTCATGCCCCTATACACCTTGCATTTGCCAGTTGGGAGAAATATAACTTTAACTTGTTAGAGTCTGTACTATTCTATGACTAGTAGTCATAAAACATCATCAGAAGAGTATTGGCATTAGAAAGGTGAATCTTGATAAAGTGATTAAAAGTACTGTGCAGTTTCCCATAGGCAGTCTTACCCACTCTCAACACAAACTAATACCATCTCAAAAGGAAGATTAAGTGATGATTATTGCCAAGTAAAGTTATGGAATTTGGGTGAACCTTGTTCCATATATTAAGTTTAGAATCAAATTCATTAATCCCTTCAGCATGCAATTTGTGAAGTGCATTCCTGTAACTTAAAAATATCATTCCAAAAAAAAGTTTCCAGCATTAAAACAAGTGATTGTAAAAGCATTTATTCATCAATACACATACATTTATTAAGTGCTTATTATATGCCAGGGGCTGTGATCTGAAATAGGAAGATTTTCCCAGAAAATCAATGCATCAGACATCTTTCCCCCACTCACATAGAGTGCTAAGACTATTATTGAATACCAATGTAAAGGATTCCTTGAGGAATTAATTAATTTCTCAGCAAGAATCCCTTACCTGGAAGAAGGCTAGTAATGGACCCTGTGGAGTCAGAGGAAGTGGCTACCACTGTTCCTCTTCTAGATTCTTCAAGATATTGAGTTAAGCATCTAAATGCAAAGGACCCAGAGGAGGGAATACACATACCTAAGCTAAAAGGGTGCTGGGAAAGTGCTAGACAATTGTATTGGGGACAAAGTGGTGGAACTTGCTCTGCTTACTCTCTTATTTCTCCAGCTAATACATATTTTGGGAATTACACATCCAAGGTATGTCTAACCCTGTTCTCCTTTAAACAATGATAGAATTATAGGAATATAGGGGCAGGAAAGTGACATAATGGATTGGTTATTGGGCCTGGAGTCAAGAAGACATGTTTTCCTGATTTCAAACTCTGTTTGTCTCAGTTTCTTCATCTGTAAGATGGACCAGAGTAGAAAAATGATAAACTACTCCAGTATCCTTGACAAGAAAACCCTGAATGTCATGAAGAGTTAAGCATGACTGAACAATAATAAAGGAATATAGACTTTCAACATGAGGAGAAATTCTTGTCTATAGTCTATATAGCTCTCATCCTGCTTCATCATCACAACTGGACCAGAAAAAAAGATGAATAAGGTTGAAGGGAGACTGGAGTATTTGCACTCAGCCTAGTTTTTACATTCCATTGTTCTTAGCCTTTAAGAAGATGATGAGTCAGTCAGCAGGGACTGCAATGCACTCTCTGCATGTCATATCTCATCAGTGTTATATGTCTCAGCTGTGCGGCACTTTAGCATTTGTGGTAAGAGTCTGGAAAGGACATTTGGCAAAAACCACAGTCTTTCCCAAAATGCCTTGCAGGCTAGCCTCCCTAAGCCTCTATCATGCTCCTTTCCTGTATGAAGTATATTTTACATTTAGTTAAGGAAATAACAATTAATTCCCACAGAAGGAGGGGCATTCTTAGAACTGAATTCCTGACAGCTTGCTCTTTGGGGAATATGCTGGAACCCCAGTAAGTGGAGGTTAAATACTTTTGTTTTGTCATTGCCCTCAGCGTCAGTGTAAACAGTAGTCAGTTTCTGGCTCTGAAAATCTGCCCTAAATGGACTGAGGACTAGTGAGCTATTTGCCCTCTGCTTAGTGCTCCCATGCAGGAAAGTTCATATTTAAAGGTAAAGATCATATAAATAGCTCACATTTGTAGAGGCATATGTGGTTTATCAATTTCTTTCTCATAAACAATCCTGTGGGGGAGATAAATCAGAGGCACAGAGAAATTCAGTGACTCCACCAAGGTCCCTTAGGAATATTGGAGCCAGAACTGAAACCCAATGTCTTGCCTCCAATCTATTAGTAATGATGACTACTGAGGCAGAGCCAAGATGGCAGAGTAAGAGCAGGGACTGGCTAGAGCTCTTCCCCCAAACATAGCCAAATAGTCATAAAAATAACTCTAAACAAATTGTGGAGCTACAGAATTCTCAGTGTGATGTAGTGAAGCACATCTCCAGCCCAAGACAGCCTCTAAATTCGATCAGAAGAGTCTATTTCACTATGCTGGGAGCAGAGTACAGTCCACCCTCGGCCTCACTAGTACATATGGGACCTGAGCAGACCTCAGAGGAACTGAATCTCTGGCACCTGTGATGATTTCCAAACTTCACAACCCCAGAATACTGAGGAAAAATTAGAAAATCATTGGAAAAAAAACTGTCTCACCTGCATGAGAGAATATAGTAGTCTCACTCCAGCCCTAAGGTGACAGAGTGGGGAGGGGGAGCCCATTGCAGTCACAGCAGGGGCAGAGGTAGCTGCTGGTTCTGGAGCTCTAGAGACACATTGTGTGGGGGATCTAGTGACTGACAGTGTACCTCCTCAGCCTCACTGGACAAAAAGCTTAAAAGTCAAGTAAATGGCTGGAGAAATGAGAAAAACTGGAAAAAAAGAATAAGACTGTATAATCCTATTTTGTTGGCAAGGGAGACTAAAATATACAAACATAAGGAGACAGCAAAGTCAAAACTAGTCCATTCGAAGCCTTCAAGAAAACTGTGAATTGGTCTTAGGACATGGAAGAACTGAAAAAGAATTTTGAAAATCAAGTAAGGAAAGTAGAGAAAAATGGAGAAGAGAAATGAGAGTGATGCAAGAAAATCATGAAAACTGAGTCAACTGTTTGCTAAAGGGGACCACCCCAAATGCTGAATATAATAACACCTCAAAAAATAGACTAACCTAAATAGAAAAAAGAGATCCAAAAAACCAATGAGGAGAAGAATACCTTAAAAAGCAGAATTGACCAGATGGAGAAGAAGGCCCAAATGTTCACTGAAGGAAATAATTCTGTAAAGATTAGAATGGAGGAGATGGAAGCTAAGGACTTTAGAAAAAATCAAGAATTTATACAACAAAATGAAAGGAATTAAAAAATAGCAGACAGTGTAAAATATCTCATTGTAAAAACAATTCATTTGGAAATAAATCCAGGAGAGACAATTTAAAAATGAATGGACTACTTGAAAGGTATGATCAAAAGCAGAGCCTAAATATCATTTTTCAAGAAATTATGAAGGATGCCCTGATATTCTAGAATAAGAGGATAAAGTAAATGTTGAAAGAATGCATCAACTGCCTCCTGAAAGAGATCCCAAAGTGAAAGCTCCTGGGAATATTGTAGCCAAATCAAGCAGCCAGAAAGAAGCCATTTGAGTGTAGTGTAAACAAAATCAGGATAGCACAAGATCTATCAGCTTCTATATTAAGGGATCAGAGTACTTGAAATATGATATTCCAGAGGTCAAAGGAGATAGGATTAAAACCAAGAATCACCTGACCAGCAAAACTGAGTATAATACTTCAGGGGAGAAATGGTCATTCAATGAAATAGAGGACTCTCAAGTGTTTTTGATGAAAAGACCAGAGGTGAATAGAGAATTTGACTTTATAAAATAAGAATCAAGAGGAGCATGAAAAGGTAAACAGAAAAGAGAAATCATAAGAGACTTACATTCCTACCTGGAAAGATAATACTTGTAACTTTTGAGACTTTTATCAGTATTAAGGTACTTGTAGTGATTGTATACACATAGAGTTGAGTGAAGTTGGTGAGTTGAATATGAAGGGATGATGGGGAGGAGAAAGAGAGAAATAGAATGGGGTAAATTATCTCTCACATAACAAAAGAAAGAAAAAGATTTTTCAATGGAGGAGAAGAGGAGAAAAGTGAGAGGAAAAGAGTGAATCTCACTTTCATCATATGTGTCTTAAGGAGACCATAACATGCATACTCAATATGGTAGGAAAATCTGTCTTACACTACAAGAAAGTAGGTGAGAAGAGAATAAGCATGCGGTGAGGGAGTGATTGAAGGGAGGGCAAATAGGAGTAGCGTGTAATTAGAAGTAAATCCTTTGCAGGAGGGACAATTTCCATAGAGAGAATAGTATAAATTGGGGCAGGATAGGATGGAGGGAAATACAGTCATTCACAACATGACTGTTATGGAAATGTTATGCATGACTGCACATATGTAACCTATATTGAATTTCTTGCCTTCTCAGTGGGGATGTGGAGGGAAGGAGGAAGGGAGAGTGGTCGGAACTCAAAGTTTTAAAAACGAATGTTAATTGTTCTTACATGCAACTGGGAAACAAGACATAGAGGCAATAAGGTATAGAAATTTATCTTGCTCTACATGAAAAGAGAGGAGATGGGGATAAGAGAAGGGAGAGGTGTGATAGAAGAGATGGCAGATTGGGGAAGGGGTAATCAGAATGCATGCTGTCTTGGGGTGGGCAGAGAGGAGAGATGGGGAGAAAATTTGGAACTCAAAATCTTGTGGAAGTGAAAGTTGTAAACTAAAAATAAATTAATCAATTAGAACATCATAATTCCTACTCTTTAATAGAATTATAAGGCTCATCAGACACTTCACCTATGTTATTTTATTTGATCCTCACAAAAACCATGTGAGGTAGGTGCTATTATTAACTTCATTTTACAGATGAAGAAACTGAGACTGAGTTAGGTCAAGAGATTTGCCCATGGACACACAGCTAATTAAGTATCTGAGACATGATTGGAATTTAGATCTTTCTGATTCCAAGTCTAGTTCTCTATTGACCATGCCACGTAACTGCCTTCAGGTAATCCTTTAAGTTGTTCCACTCCAAATCTAGTGTCTTCTCTTCTATGCTACACTGACTTAAGAACTTCTTGAATTCTATTTTCCAAGCAACAATATCCTTGGAATGCCTTTATCACTATCATTAATTAGAGATGCCTAACAATACAAACCCATGCACAAAATTACTCCAGTTAGGGCCATTACATGTTACTGAAAAAGGGACAATACCTCAGGTTTGTCAGAGCAGAGCAAAGTTAGATTAAGAAGATTGAAACTGTTGAGAACTGGGTTGAGCTTTTCAGCCATAATTAAGAATTTGTTGTTCAGAGCACAAGAATGAAGGGTAGGGATGGGAAGAGGGCAAGTTCACCAAAGTTATGGATGCTGTAAGGTGGAGTAGGATGAGGAAAAAACATTACTCCCAGAACACTGAGGAATTTTTACGTTTATGGATTAGCTCCTATAGGAAAGTGGACAAGGAACAGAAGGAGACACAGAGAGATTACTGGTAAGGGAGGAGGTGGGTCCCAGGGTGATATTATCAGTGTCCTTTAAATTTTGGTACTTTGAAATGTATATATGTATATATATATATCAGAGTACCAGAAAATATCTGGTGGATGGGCAAGTGTGAGGAGAGTTAGGCATTTCATATTGCTGAATGTTGCAGCCAATATCTGGTACATTTTATCATGACCTCAAATTCATGGTAGAATTTGGGAGGAGAACTGTGGGAAGATTTTCTTCCTGTTTATATACAATAGGTGCCTAACTACATGTCAAGTCACTAAGTATATGAAAGCTAAGGCCAGGGTGATCTGCAGTACAATTATATGCAGTTTAATGCTATAGACTCTCTACATAATTCTTGTCAAGAGTCCCACAGAAAGGAAGGATAGGATGAATTGTGAGCTCCATCACTGAAGGCAACATCGAAATCAATGAAATCACAGATCCATGTGAGCAAGTGAGCTATAGATTTATCCCAGTGTTCAAAATGGGAGATGAAAGAACAGTGTCAATTTTTATTTTACTGAAAAGTGAACTTTCTGCCTACACTTAGATTATTTTTAAATATTATCTTGAATAAGTAAAACAATAACTTGTGTCTGTGTGTGTGCAGAGAGAGAGAGAGAGAGAGCGAGAAAGACTGGGATAGACAGGGACCAACAGAAGTAGACACATAGAGAGGTGGACAGATAGAGACAGTGACAGAGATACAGAGAGATACAGAGATAGAGAAACTGAGATGAAGACAGAGAGAAAGACATGGAGAGGCAGAAAATAATTTATTCTAGAGAAATTACTTGTTTTGTCTACCTTGCTGCATAGAAGCTTCATGGCATTTTCCAAATCCTGAAGATCTCTTATCTAGTCTATGCAATCAGTGGGCCAACCACGTGGAATTCATCCCTTCCTTAATTTTATTTTAATTAAAAAAAAACCAATCTATTACCTTCTTTCAGGTTAAACCCTTCCTTCTCCAGTACTGCTGTACTTTTCTACAACTCACCTGCTCAACTGGATTTTTGTTGTTATTATTGTAATTAAGTTCCTCACTTTCAAGAGAACTTGTATATTCCTTTATCCTACTTTGGAGTCAGAGGCTCTGTGTTCCAATCCTCAGCTACTTAAACAAGCTCACAAAAGTAGCATCATAATTTCTCTGCTCCTCATTGTCCTCATCTGTCAAAGAAGCTAGACAGATATCAATCTCTAAAGACCCTTTCAACTCAAAATATCATGAAATGTCACAAATGTTTCAGGGAATGAAATGACCAAATTTGGAATATAGAAATCCAGGATATTTATCAAGAATTCTTCTGGAAGTTTCTTGTTCCCGCCAATAATTGAACTAATGGGAGAACCACCCTTTGAAATAACAGTTTTAAAAATAATGAGTAATTAGTACACAGAGGGTAATATAAATATACTAACAAGAAACCATAGGTTTCTGAGGCTTTTACGAGGACCATCATCCTCTCAGTCAGATTTTGTTTATAAACTTTATTTTTCTCTGATGGTGAGACATGGCCACTTAGCTGGAACAATTCTTTGAACAAACTTATTTGTATTTTGGCAAGTTTTATTTTATTTTCAAAATTCTGAGCCTCATCAAGCATCCATCCCTCTCTCAGATAAGCTCAATAAAGTGAAAATAATACTTCTGGATGCACAGAGATGGAGAGGATGAAAATTTTAAATGGTTGTACAGATTGAGAGTCACAGGGTGCCATCAGGTTCAACAAACACATTTTACAGATGAGAAAACTAAATCGCAGAAAGGTTAAGTGACTTTTCCCTACGATCACACAGCTAGTGCATCTCTGAGGCACTATTTGAATCCAGGTCTTCTTGACTCCAAATCTAGTTCCCTGGAAATCAGTCAGCTATAGTCAGAAGACGACAAACTGGTAACTTTGATATAGCTTTATTTTTTCCTACTTATCTCTCCTTTGATGGCATCCCTGACTAATCAATTACACTCTTTTCATCCATCCCATCTCCCTCTCCATTCTGATCATCTCTCTATTATCTTGAAAAGGAACACATCAACCAGTTCATGCTTTGATAATGGCACTTGATATCTATATAGGTAAAGTTACATTTGCCACCTACATGCATTATCTCATTGGATCTTCACAGCCCTGGGTTGTAAGTAAAGCAGGGATTGTTGTCACTATTTTGCAAATGAGAAGAATGAATGTCAGAAAAAGAAAGTGAATTGTCCAGAGTCACACACTTATTTGGTGATGGAGTTATGACTCTAATTCAAATCTTCTCAATCGTCTTTCCTCTATAGTTACCTTTTACTTGCTAGAAAATATAATTGTCTTCCAGAAATCATCTAGGAGGGATTGGTCTGAAATAGATGGCTTAATGTGTTAATGTGTTCTAAGACTATTGATATTTTAAATAACATTTATTTTCTACATGCTTTTGGTCCACAGAGACAAGTCTGCAATGAATTTCAAGAACCTCTGAATAATTATTAGAATTTTTAATTAATTAATTGAAATGAATTAATTATAATTAATATAATCATAGTAATTCAATCAGCAAGCATATATTGTTTATTATGTTCCAGACTGGTGAGAGAAGGAAGAAAGACCTTCTCAAGTTCTCTTGAGTAAGAGCTTAATAAGCAGTCATCTACATAGACACTTAACAGCTATGTGACTTTAGTCAAGTCACTTACCCTGTTTGGGCCTCAGTTTTCTTATTTCTAAAATTAGAAGGTTGAATTTGATAGCTTCTAACCCTAAACCTATAATCCCATGATCAGCTCTGGTCAAGGTTATTTGGTCAGAAATCTCTCATGGACATTGTAGCCTTTGAAGTCTCAAGAAATTCATCTTCCTTCTTCCTGTCAAAAGGCAATACTGAGAAGCTACTGTAACAATGTAGTGTGGGATATACATGGTACTCAAGAGCATGAACCCATGAAGTATGTGCTATTGACACAATGTCCTCTTCCTCTCAAGTTTCTAACTTAGACTGATGTGGTCAGGGTTGAATTTAAGGCATAGACACAATGGGGGAATCCAGCAAAACCCTACACAGAGCTTCTACTGAAGAATACATATCCTTCCAATCCCAGCAGGCAAAGTTGAACTGTCTGGCATTCTTGTATTGATCTGATTTCTAATAATGCATATAATGTAGCTAATTTATCAGCTGACTTGCTTTTTGTTCATTGAAAGCAGCCGCTTTGCAAAAAGAAACAAGGTTTCATCCCCATTTTTGGTTTTGGGAATGAAATTCCTATGTCTGTGAAGACCATTGGAATTCTAACCCAGGTAAATAGTAAAATTTGGCTTTGGTTCCTCCCCTTTCACTTTGATGTGTCACTTCCCACCTCTCCCAAATTTCCTATCATGCCCTTATTCCTCCCCTCACACATGTATATGTGGATGGAAAGTTATCTGGAACTTTCCCTTTCCTCTCCAGATCTCTTCTAGAATAACCTCTCAGATCACATGACATCTCATTGTTCTTCTGTGTAGCTAGCCCTTAGTACTTTGGAGAAATGACAACTAGACAAAAGTTGCTAGGAAAACTGGATAACAGTGTGGTAGAAACTAGGCATAGACCAATGCCTGACACCATACACAAGAACAAAGTCCAAATGAGTACATGATCTAAGTATAAAGACTAATGCTATAAAAAAAATTATTGGAGAAAGGAATAGTGTATTTATCAGATTCATGGAGAAAGGAAGAATTTTTGACTAATGAAGAGATAGAAAGAATTATAAAGTACAAAATGGATAATTTTGATTACATTAAATTGAAAAATTTTTGCACAACCAAACTCAATGCATCAAGATTAGGAGGGAAGCAGAAAACTGGGAAAGAATTTTCACAACTAATATCTGTGATAAAGGCCTCATTTCTAAAATATATAGAGAACTGAGTCAAATGTACAACAATACAAGTCATTTCCCAATTGATAAATGGTCAAAGGATATGAACAGGCAGTTTTCAGAGGAAGAAGTTAAAGCTATGTATAGTCATATGAAAAAAAATGCTCTAAAATCACTATTGAGTAGAGAGATGAAAATCTCTTTCCCTTACTGCCCAGACTTTCCTTGTTTAAATGGATTTATGGCTATAATATTTCACTTCCTCTAAGGTCTTACTTTGTTTACCTGGGTTCTAGAAGATAATTGTAGCAAAACACGTCTGGAAAGTCTTTTAAAAAATTTTGGTCCTATTCCTAGATGTCTCTTTAGTGGCCAGTGATGCTAATACTATTCAAAAAAGGATAGTACTGTTTATGGGCAGAAAGTGGGTGAAATTCTTCTAACTGAGGATCCATTAATATGTAGGCCAAAAGAGAACCCCAGTATATGGCTGAAGACAACTAACAATTCCAAGAACAAGATTCTAGGATGAAACAGATTATGGATTCTACTGATGAGCATATAACCTGTTCAATGTTTTCTGAGGCATCCCTCTGAGGCATCTTTTGGTCAAGGCAGTGAAGATCTTTGGGCACAGTTCCAGCCTCACTTGTGTGACTTGCACACAAAGGTTCATTGGATCTTAAAAGAAAAGTGCCTCTGATGGGTTCTAGGGTATTGTTCCTTTAAGAATCAAAGTATTAAAATTGTTAGAGTTGGATTTCATTACCTAGATTTGCTTGTATCATGGAGCCTTTGAAGGGAATACTTGTTAATGACATGCATTTAAAACTAAGCATGAATTTCTTACTAGATAGCTATTTCTACCAGGCTAGTCCAGGGAACTCTGAGAATTGTAGTGCTTAATGGAAATAACTCCAAACAATGAAATTTTCAACTTTATCTACACTTATATCATTCAAATAAACAAGCCTTCTTCTCATTGGTTCTTTTTATGTTAAAAAAAAATCTAAGATATCTTGAAGTAGCTTATATTGGTACTACCACTTATATGAATGAATTGGATTATCATTGTACCATAGGAAATGATGAAAAGTGCAATCCACAAAAAAAATGTCATGAAATGATGCAAAAAACTGAGTAGAAATTAAAACAGTTTATAGTTTCTTGCATTACGAACTTTGCTCATGCTGTTCTACTGACTTTCCTCTCTGAACTTCTTCCGAGACCCTATGGGATTCTCACAGGACATATCTCTCCTCCTCCTCTTAAAATATAAGCACATCATAATCAAAGTATTCAATTCTTCAAGCATATTTATGTTCCTAGGACTCTCACTTTTCTTCCATGGTTGCCTTTCAAAGATTCTACTGAAATTTCATTTAAAAAAAGCATAAGAATTCTTGAAAATCCTCTTTTTTCTTAAAGGTCCTCCCTTTTAATATTATACTCAAGTTTATAGTAGTTACGATTATCACCGAAAAAATAAACATTTTTCAGGTGCTGATTATTTGTCAAGTATTGTGCTAAGAAGTGCATGTGACGAAAAAGAGAGGCAAAAAAGATGGTGCCTACCTTCAAGGAGCTCACATTCTAATGGAGAAGACACCGTACAAAAAAGAACACTAACGACAACAAATATACATATAAGCTATATTGTTCTTTTCACTGTTTGTCCTTAGTTCCTTTCTTTAAAATTATTTATTTATTTTTAGTTTTCAACGTTCATTTCCGCAAGACTTTGAGTTTCAAATTCTCTCCCCATCTCTCCCCTCTCCCTCTCTGAAACATCATGCATTCTGATTGCCTCTTCCCCCAACCTGCTCCCCCTTCTATCACACCTCTTCCTTCCCTTATCCTCATCTTCTCTCTTTTCTTGTAGGGCAAGATAGATTTCTATACCCCATTACCAATATTTCTTATTTCTCAGTTGCATGCAAAAACAATTCTCAATATTCATTCCTTAAACTTTGAGTTCCAACTTCTCTCTTTTCCTCCTTCCCTATCCATCCCAACTGAGAAGGCAAGCCACACAACATAGGCTATATATGTGCAGACATGGGGAAGGTGATTCTATGACTTACTTACAAGAAATTGGGTTTAAGTGAGACAAGACTATGAAAGGTCAGTAGCACTTTCTCCTCCCCAGTTATCTGGGTCCAGTGGCAAGATATAGATCAGAATGACTGGATACAGCCACAAACACAGCTTGAAACTCTGGTCTTTTTAGATTAAGGGCTTTCCAAGATCTGAGCCTGACAGAGGCAATGCCCATTCATTGATTAATACTAGGCAAAAAATGAGACAAAGAGGAGGGCAGAGTCAAGATGGTGGAGTACCCATGAAATAACTGTAAAAAATGACTCTAAACCAATTCCAGAGAAGCAGAAACCACAAAGCGACAGAGTAAAAGAGATTTCCAGTCCAAGGCAGCCTGGAAGGCCAACAGGAAAGATCTGTCACACTGGGCATGGAGCAGACCACAGTCCACAGAGTGCAGCCCAACCTTCACCATGCTGCCACAAGGACAAGACTGGAGCTGACTTCAAGGGGCCACCAGCAGTAGCTGCATGTCCCAGATTTCTCAAATCACCAATGTCAAAAACAGCTCTTTCACTTGGATGAGAAGGGAACTCAGAGGTCTAGCCCCCATCCCAGGCAATGGCAGCTTCTATTGTTGGAGCCCTGGCCGACAAACCTGGGAGAATCAAATTGCTGATCTGGATCTCAGCCCTGAGTTGTGGCCCTGGGGTGAGGAGGAGTGCTAGTTGACTGGTGGAACTGGTGAAGGTTCTGGAGAGGCAATTCAACTTACAGATCCTGGACAGAAAGGAGTGCTTGTAGCTGCTTGCAGACCAGAGTGCAGGTCAGGAGGGGAGTAAACTCCTTTCCCTTGACTGTATCATCTTGGGAACTGAGAACTTACAGGTCCCTAGAGTATACCCTCCTCATGACAAAGAACTCAAAAGTCAAGTACCTAGCAGGGAAAATGCCCCAAAAGGGAAAAAGAATAAAACAAAAGGAAATTACTTTCTCGGTGGGCAGGTATTTCCTTCCATCCTTTCAGATGAGGAAGAACAATGCATACCATCAGAGGAAAGCCTAAAAGTCAAGGCTTCTGCTTCCAAACCCAACAAAACAAATATGCAATGGTCTCAGCCCATGAAAGAGCTAAAAAAGAATTTTGAATATCAAGTAAGAGAGGTGGAGGAAAAATTGGGAAGAGAAATGAGAGCCATGTAAGAAAATCATGAAGAGTGAGTCAAGAGCTTGCTAAAGGAGAACCAAAAAAATGCTGAAGAAATTAACACCTTTAAAAATAGACTAACACAAATGGCAAAAGAGGCCCAAAAAGCCCATGAGGAGAAGAGTCAGCTTAAAAGAGAAGAGTCAGTCAAATGGAAAAGGAGGTTCAAAAGCTCACTGAAGGAAATAGTTCTTTAACAATTAGAATGGAGCAGATGGAAATTAATACCATTATGAGAAACAAAGTAATTACAAAACAAAACCAAAAGAAAGAAAAAATTGAAAATAGTATGAAATATTTCATTGGAAAAACAACTGAACTGGAGAATAGATCCAGGAGAGATAATTTAAAAATTATGGGACTACCTGAAATTCATGATTATTATTTTAGTTTTTATTTAACTTTTTACATTCATTTTCACAAGATTTTGGGTTCCAAAATTTTCTCCCTATTTGTCCCCTCCCCCCTCCCCAATACACTGAGCATTCTAATTACCCATATCACCAATCTGCCCTCTCTTTTTCATCCCTCCCTTCCCTTACCCCATCTTCTCTTTTGTCCTGGAGGGGCAGATAACATTCTATTCCCCATTACCTGTATTTCTTATTTCCTAGTAGCAATAACAATACTCAACAGTTGCTCCTAAAACTTTGAGTTCCAACTTCTCCTCATCCCTCCCTCCCC
>JAQQSK010004910.1:0-20302 GCA_028658325.1 Potorous gilbertii
ATGGGATCATATCTTAAAAGAAATCAAGGTAAACGGTGAGAGAGAAATGTAGTGGGAGGAGAGAGGGTGAAATGGAATGTGGTAAATTATCTCTCATAGAAAAGGCAAGCAGGAGAACTCTTAGTGGAGGGAAAAAGAGGAGAGCTGAGAAAAAAAAAAACATGAAGTTTACTCTCATCACATTCGACTAAAGGAAGGAATAAAATGCACACTCATTTTGGTATGAAAACCTATCTTACAATACAGGAAAGTGGGGGAGAAGGAGATAAGCAGAGTGGGGGAGATGATGGAAGGGAGGGCAATGGGAGGAGGGAGCAATTTGAATTCAATACTCTTGGGCAGTGACAGGATCAAAAGAGAATAGCAACAATGCGGGCAGGATAGGATGGAAGAAAATACAGTTAGTCTTACACAACACGACTATTATGGAAGTCACTTGCAAAACTACACAGATGTGGCCTATATTGAATTCCCTACCTTCCCAAAGGGAATGGGTGGGGAGGGAGGGATGGGGAGAAGTGGAACTCAAAGTTTTAGTAGGAACTGTTGAGTATTTTTCTTGCTACTAGGAAATAAGAAATACAGGTTATGAGGAATAGAATGTTATCTGACCCTGCAGGACAAAGAAAAGGTGGGATAATGTAAGGGAGGGATGAAAGAAGAGAGGAAAGATTGATGATATGGTAATTAGAAAGCTCAGTGTATTGTGGAGGTGTGAGGGGACAAATGGGTAGAAAATTTTGGGACCCACAATCTTGTGAAAATGAATGCAAAATGTTAAATAAATAAATTTATAAAACAATATCAAAAAAATTGGACAAAATAACTCTAATTTTCCCTTTGATTTTATTGCTACACAAAAGAAAGGGTCTGATGAATTACCCAGTTTTTCTCACCAATTTTAAATTTTCTTCCTTTGCATATTATACCAAGGATTTTCTAGATAACAATTATTTGAATTAGAATCTGAGTTTGTGTTTTTATTGTTTGTTTGTTTTTACTGTAGGCGCGATGAAGGAAGGCCCAGAGCTAGGAGAGACAAAGAGTAAAAAATTGCCTGTAGATAAATTATTATTTCAACATCAGCTTTTTAAGAAACTGTACTCCTCACTTGCTAACCAAAAGATTGTTGTGCAGCTCAAGAGTTTTTAATACATTTGCTCTATCCATCTACCTCTCTGACAATTTTTATCTTGATCATTTAATTATTAAAAATATCCCTTCACATACATGTGACGTTACATGTGTATATGTATGTGCACACACATATATGTATATATATATGAAAGAATGTTTCTGTCACACTTGTGTTTGTGTATACTTCGATATGAAGTAGCTGTAGACACATGTTAAATACATGATATAGATAGATCTAAATCTATATATGAAAGGGTATTTAATGCACACATATGCATGCATACACATGTGGACATGTACCACCACATGTACGCACATTCATATACATATTAACATATATACACATACATTATGCACACATATACATGTAAGGACATTTTCACATACATATAAATATATAAGTACTCTACATACTAATAATTGGGATCTGAAAGTAAAAAAATAATTTTAATATAACCAACATACCGAGTAACAATCAATGAAATGGTAAAAAATAGCAAAAAACGAAATTCAGTATTGGTAATTTTATGAAGAAATGAATATTACCAGTATAGATGAGATGTCATAATGATGTCATTAAAATATGACTTACATATACATTAATGAAAAAATACATCATGTCCTTTGACCTGGAGATTTAATTGCTATGAAGTTATAAAAATATCATGAATAGGGAAAAATAAAATCATTTTCATAGTTGTTGTATTTGTAATTTCCAGCAGAGGGAAGTTTGGACAACAAGCACCTCTGAACTTCTAGTGAGGGAATTGTAGGCACTGCAGACCTTACCTTTATTCTGTGCGTTAGGAGCCAATTCAGTGTTTACCCTTCTTTTGAATTCTCTATTTCATTATTTCCTTCTCTTACAACTTAAACAAAATCCTGAAGGATTATAATCAAAACGATTTGTTTTTAGATGTCACGACATTAGCTCTTGAATTTCTTCATTGTGTCAAGTTCTTCTATCATATGTCTTGATTTGTCTGCAAAGCTAGAAAACTTATGTTTACATACACACATGCATGCGCACATGCACATTCATGTTTTAAAGTAAATATCAATGCATTGAGGCATATTGCAAATTTGTGTATGTATATACATATATGTATGCATATATACACGTACATATGAATATTTACGTGTTTAACTTTATATAGTAAAGTTACCCTTACTTCGATTTCTCTAACTATTGGGATATTTAAGGATCTTTTCCGGTGCTGTATGGCAGTTTAAACTTTAGTTTTTTAATTGTCTGCCAATATCTTTGAAAGGTACACTATTGCACAGTATGAATTTTACACATGTATACACATATTCATATATAAATCCTTTATAAAGTCTAGATATTGAATAGAAATTTTTCTACAAATGTTCTCAATTTATTTCTATTCATTTGATTTTAGAAATATTGATTTTTGGTTTATAAAATCATTGAATATTTGTATAATAAAACAACACTTTTGTTTCTATTTTTATTTTTATATAGTTTGTTGTTTAAAATCTCCCTTTTCTCCCTTATTAAAAGATATTATTATTTCTTCTTTAAGAATTTTTTTATTATTTCAAGAAGTAGAAGGCTTTCAAATGTCATACATGTTTAATCAGTTGAAGATTAGGCAAGTGGGGCTGTCTTAATTGAAGTGTGATAATTAGTTTATTTTTATATTATATTTGTTCTTCCTGTGATTAGAACTTGTATAACCCTTAGGAATAAATCCATTCTATGATCAAAGTATATGTTATTTATTATAATTTTTAGTATTTATTTAATTCTCTTAATATAACAGAGCATGTTTCATTTTCTGACCTCCACGAAATACTTGCTAAGGGTAAGCAATGCAAATGCTATTCTTCTTATATTTTAAAAAGGGAAACTGAGATTTTGAGAGGTTAAGCATCTTGTCAATGTCATTATATATTTATATATTATATAGAAATATAAAATTATATACATATACAATAAAATATATTATATTTTTCTTGTAGGAAGTGTAGGAATAGACCCACTATTAATTCAAATTAAACTTCTCCTCAAGTCCTTCTCTTTCAAATGTCTTTATTTTAATTAGTATTTCATACCACTGTCACAATTTTTCATTCCGTTCATGTCTCGTGTCTTCATTTACTACATTTTTGTTCATTTATAAGAAACAAGCTTACATTGTTTCTACGTACACTCTGATTTTCCTTTTGACCTCTCTTTGTCTCTCTCTTTACACACATACATATATACACACATACATACATGCATACATATATGTACTCATATGTTCAATATGTATGTATATATATAATTCCCTTGTTAGAAATCTCTTAACTTTATAGTTTTTATTTACTTCACTGTGCAATTTTAAATTCTATTCTCTTTTTTGAATTTCTGCTTTTCTCTCCACTTATCTGGTTTAGAGGTGTTATATTTTGCTTTAAAAAAACTTTGCTGAAAATAGTTCTAATCTTTTTACTGCTTATACGTTTTGTTTTTCATTTTATTCATTGTTTCTAAATTTACCTATCTTAATTGTTTATAGATTCCATGTCTATGTGATTCCTCTTATGTCCATGAACTATATAATTTTCATTGTAAATTGAATGCTCTCTGAATTGTAAAACCGAACTATTAAATATAGAATGGAGACTTCACAATGATATTGTCATTTCCTTATTAAATTCTAACACAAAAAATACCATCATTTCTCCTTTCAGGACTGTTTAATTTTGAAATGAATTTTTTAATTGATGAGACCATATTTACCTTTGCATATTTGAGTAACATCAATTTAGTTCACTTGTCAAAATGCTGAGAAATTGATATATTTGTGTCTTGTTTAGATTTAAGTTTTCAGAAGTACTGTGAGAAGTTGTTTCTTTTAACCTAATTTCAAGCAATAAAGATCTGATTAACAAAGTGTAAGTAACAAGAGGTTTATTTTATGAATAAAAGATCATGCCATGTTGGAAGTTATGATTGGAAATGAAGGAAATCCGGTATGGTTGAATATACTTCTTAGATAAGAAGAGGAGCTTCCTAAACATTCAGAGAAATTATTGTTTAGGACTCAAAACCTGAGAACATAACTAAACAACAACTTTATCTTATAGTGATTCTGATGAAGAAAGGGTAATGTGAGAAATAAATAAATTTATGTGCTTTATAGGGAAAAGTCTGAAAAGTTTGATTTTAATGAATTGCGAAAACTAGGAAAACTAGTAAAAACTCAAAAAAGAAGCAAAGATATGTAGGTGCCAAAAAGCGGGAAAATGAGTGACCTCTTTTTAAAATATCATTTTTAAGCCAACCAATAGGTAAAAATGTAGAATTCTTTGGACATTTTTAGATACTCATCTGTAGAAAGAGAAAGGTCAGTCACTGCTAACAGAAACTGGTTAAAAAAGTTTTTAAAATATTTTCAAGTTAAATGTGTTGTAACTACATAAAAAACAAAACAGTCAATGAAAGTTCAAGGTGCATTCGTGAAAATACATTATCTCAATGAAGGCAGACAATTGTAATTTTTTAAACACAGATTTCATTCGGCTCTGAGATTCATGTTTTAATCAGTAAACCCCTATAGAAACATTTATTCAATACTTCCTATTTTCCCTGGAGCTGTACTGGGATATAACTAAAGGAACTCCATTAAGAAGTATAAGATTACAATCTGTATTACTCAAATAAAATTTGAAGGAATTTGGGATTTTTTGACTTAAGTGAGAGAAGATGTAGCTATTAATTTTTCTCATTTAATTTTTTTATGATTTTGATCAAACACACGTAAAAATTGCCATTCATTTTTTTTAATTTTAAATTCCAAGTGCTCCCCTTTTCTCCTTCCTCGCCCTGCTTCTTGAGAAGGCACATGATTGATAATGAATTTTCAAGTGTAGTCATGGAAAGTATTTCATATAAGCCACATTGAAAAAGAAAATGCAGAACATGTTGAAACAATAATAACAAGGTTAAAATAAAGTATGCTTCAATCAGCAATCAGACTTCACCAGGTCTTTCTTGGCAGATAGGTAGAGCCTTCCATTGTAAATTCTTTGGAATGGTTTTGGAGAATTCGCTGAGAATAGCTAAGACATTCACAATAGATCTCATGACAATATTATTGCCATTGTGTTCAATGTTCTCCTGGTTCTGCTCATTTTACTTTTATCAGTTCATGAAAGTCTTTCTAGGGTTTTTTTTTCTGAATATTACACATCTCTTTTTATTTCCTTTTTATTAGTAACACTATGTTTTCTAAAATTTATTTATTTATTTTTGCTTTTCAATATTCAACTCCACAGGATTTGCCCCCCACCATTTATTAATTTGTTTTAGGGGGTCATTCAGTGTGATAGCAACATAGTAAGAAGAGACTTTAAGCAGCATCATATCCATTCCCTCATTTGGGGGGGGGGGGGAAGAAAAGTTTAGAAGATCACACAAAGGGTGTCAGAAGTGGTATTTGAAACTAGATCCTCTAATTCTAAACCACTTGTTCAATGGGAAGAGAGATATATGAAAAATATTGCTATATAATGAAGTGGTGCAAAAATCCATATATGTATGTTCCTTTGATCATCATTATTAGAAAATATTAATTAAGCATTTATTAAGCCCAAAGCTATTGTTGGGATACTAATTGAGAGAAAACTTGGTCCGGCCCTTCGTGGGGAGAAGTCATGAGGTAGGGAAACCAAGACTCTGAGAAATTATGCATTACAGCAATGAAGAGTATGGAGAGAAATCATTGCCTAGTCATTTTTAGTCATATCTGACTCTTTGTGACACAGATTGTGGTTAGGTTGTCAAAGTTACTAGATTCTTTTGACATTTCCTTCTCCAGACTACTTTACAAATGAGGAAACTGAGGCAAAGTGAGTTAATTGACTTGCCCAGGGTCATATAGCTACTGAGACTCTGAGGCCAGATTTGAGCTCAGGAAGGTGAGCCTTCTGGACTCCAGGTCTGACCCTCAATCCACTGCACCATCTAGCTTCTCCTAAATAAATGAATACAGAAATGTGAGACATTGTTGTACCATTTGTTTTCAGTTGCTTCGATCATGTCTGACTCTTCACGACCCCCTTTGTGGTTTTCTTGGCAAAGATGCTGGAATGATTTCCTATTTCCCTTTCCAGTTTGTTTTACAAATAAGTAACTGAGGCAAATCATGTTAAGTGACTTGCCCAGGGTCAAATAACTAGTAGGTAGCTGAGGCCAGATTTGAACTCATGAAAATATTTTCCTGGCCTCAGGTTGGGTACTATTTCAACTGTGCCACCTAGCTGTGCCATAAATAAAAATCAGGTTTGGGGTGACTCAGGAAAAAAATATATGGATGTTGATCTTTGATTATCTGATAGTAGTATCCAAAAGTGTCTATATATATATATATATATATATATATATATATATATATATATATGTATGTATGTATGTATTTTTAAGGAAAGTGTGTGTGTGTGTGTGTGTGTGTGTGTGTGTGTGTGTGTGTGTACGGGAGTGTTTGTATGTATGAGTGAGTATTAGAGTTGGACAGGGGCGAGGAGAAGATCAAAGGAGTAGGAGAAATAGGGAGAAATATTTTGTATGTTATTTTATATTCCCAAGGAAAACCTAGTTGGGAATGCAAGATTTAAAATGAAAAATTGACTTACGTGAAAGTAGCCAAAAAATTATCAATACATGACCTATGTCTGAGTCTTGATCTTCTTCACTTGTCCCATATAGTTACACCTGTATACTATGGAATCTACAAGTTGAAAACTTCAAATTACTTTTAATCCAGACACAGAGCCATGTCCTTGAATGTGAACAAAATTTCTTGAAGAAAAGTATCTCCCAGGCTGTATTAATATTTCAGACCTCCAGATGGTTTTGGGTAGTGATGAAAACATGATTTCTGTGTTAATGGCTGAAAGGACCACAGCTTTGGCTAACATATGCTTTAAATCATTAAGCTACATTTATTGGGAGGGAGAGGGGGGAAAGGCCTAATAGTTAATACTTCATTAGAGTTGTTTCTCATCTTCATTGCCTACAAATGAAGTAATGACTGGGCTCCCATCAAAGACAATGACAAAGGTTTCAGCATAATCAACGACTCAGGGCAACTTCTGCTAGTTTACAAAGGATTCATATTTCATACACATCTGTTCATAGGGACATTGCTGATTCTATACCCAGGTGTACGGATTGTTATTTATCTTTCTATTCCCTTTAGAAATGATATGTTGACAGTACAAAGTCTTTGACATCCCTCTGATAATCAAAATTTAATAACATTTTAATTTTTCATGTCAAGTCCCTGTAAATGTGACTAGATAGTTTATCATGTGCTGTTCAATTCTGAAATCCTGTGTTTCTCTGTTTATGTTATTTTTTTAAATGACTGTACCCTCACTCCAGCATATGTCTATCTGATTACAGATCTGTAAGGAGCTACTTAATGTTAAGTTAAAAATTCCAGTAAAAATAAGGGTTTGTAAAACTTTAAACGTGCAGTGTGAAGAGACAAAAGAAATGCCTGGAAAATGGTTTTAGATAACGTTAAAAAAATAAACACTGAGCTTGGTGTCTCAAATTTCGACTTCAACATAATGAGACTTACGAATACCAAATAAATTGTGTTGAGGAGAAAGAACATAGCATTAAAGAAAAACAAGTGAATGTAAATGCTTCTTGAATGAACTGGAATACTTAAACCTACATCATTCATCTTAAAAAGTTGTCCACCGTGGGTCCTGGAAAGAAAATTGATAGTTGATAATAGGTTTGATTGAGCTATGAGATCCTCCTATACCTATTTATGACATACGACTGTAATAGCAAATAAAATGAAAGATCCTTCTCATTCATTAATAGCCTCATGTAACCTGCTGAAATCACCTGGAAGACTAAGTCATATGCTGTGGGAGGAGCTTGCTGAACAGGTGAAATAAGAAGGGTGGAGCAGAACCAGGAGGAAGTCAATGAATTTGGTTGGGGCAGAGGAGAGAGGACACAGGCTGGCAGGCATACATGGCAAGGTTCAGACTTGTGAGTGTTTGCTTGTGAAAAGGCCTGGCAGAGGAAGGGAAGCTTGGAAATGGCTTTGCCCTCTGTGGTGATCGTGTTTATTGACGTCTTGTTCACTATGGCATATTTAGATTTCTGGTTTTGGAATTTGTCTTTCTGGTGTCTAAATAAATGTGTTTCTTTTGTCTTGTATGGAGAGTTTTTTATACTGTGTGATTGAAAACTATGCCAGCATATTCATAGTCACGACTAGTGCTGTGAATATTATCTTGGCAATACGACAACTGACTGTATTTGATAGTACTGGAAATTTCATATATTTCCTTGAATTAAGGAATTTTTCTGTAAGTTAAATGTTAAAATAACCCTGGGTGATGTAGCGCAGTCATCTATAAACACATTAGCACAAATTAGCTGATTATATCAATTCTCACAAATTTGTAAGAGAAATGGAGATTGGAAATGATTATTTTTATAAAGAAAATCAGGGTATAAAAACCTCCCAAGGACAGAGAACTACTTATAAAGGCAGGGTTGAGAGTAACATTACAGCAAAAATTCTACACATCTGAGGCACTGTATCTATGGTTTTAAGGCATTAAGTAAAAGGTGTACAGTGATGAAAAAAGGCATATACACATGTACAAACATACACATACATATGTGTATGCATGCATGTATATATGTATATATGCATACATACACGTGCCCATTTATATGTATATATACTTTCATTCAGGCCACAATCCAAGGTTTATACACGTAAAAATCCATGAAAATTAAATTACAAAATATTAAAGTATGGTGATTTCGTAAGCATTTTTATTTAATTGGAAGTCGGTTAATTTTCATGGCACATTGTATATGATACATGTTTATCATTATCCATATTTTACTAATACTGAAACTGAGACTTCCAAAGATTAAATCATTTAATAGGGCAACAGTTAATATTAGAGACAGAATTCACAATCATGCCTTCTGATGCAAAGAACAATTATACACTTTAATATCACAATATGATTTCCTCAGTTGTTTGTCTATTACATACATGTGTAATAAAAGGACAAAAAACAGATTTTGACCTTGGTCATCCAATGTCAATGTAATTATAATAAGACCGGAAAGAGTATGCTTGTCAACACCTTATCCTTTACCACGAGCACACATATCATTATAAACTATATTTTGGCTTCAGATAATTTGAATAATTAAGTCATGGAGGGAATTTAATTTGATCTCCATGTATATTTATATTCTTCTTTAAATGCCTATTATAAGAGTAAAAATATATTATTTCAGGAAACATGTAGATATGAAGTATGTTAAAAATAAGAGAGTGTGGGATTAATCATTTGAATGTGATAGAGAAGATGGGGGACAGTATAGTTTTTGGGAGATTACATGATCCTTATGATCAAGAACACATGTAGAAGGTTCAGTAATGATAAAGAGAAGAGACATCTTCTCTTCTGAGACAGAAATGAATTATTTAGTAGGAAAATATTCATAAGGGATGTGAAATATCGCAGAAAGGATAAGGGGGAGTTCACATGAAAAGGATAAATAATACACACACAAATATATATATGAATATACATATTTATACACATATACACATGCATGTAAACATATGCACATAGATGCACATATAAGACATTGTGGTAGATATATACATTATTGTACTACATATATGTTAGTATACATATATGATATGTATTAATATTCACATGCATATACATGTATCAGTATATGATTCTTGCAAGAGCAAATCAACACTGAGACTCTTAGCTCATCAGCAACAGCAAGGGAACCTTTGAATCCCCTCTTTCTTACATTGGAGAATGTGGAAGTGGGCATCTGAGAGCTCTATCAAGATCCTCTGTTTAAAGAGGAGATGCAAGAAAACTCCTCATCATTTTCCACCTGGTTGCAACATTGGTCTTCTCAATTGTCTCCAGAAACTCAACTTACTGAAAAACTAAATTATCTTTGAAACTCATATCTCTTTTGGACGTCTCCCTACTTCTGATTGGAGA
This sequence comes from Potorous gilbertii, assembly GCA_028658325.1. NCBI lineage: Eukaryota > Metazoa > Chordata > Mammalia > Diprotodontia > Potoroidae > Potorous > Potorous gilbertii. The sequence goes on from JAQQSK010004910.1 coordinate 10,183, forward strand.
ATGTGGAGGGAGGACGCTATGGGATTCTTACATTATCATCTATTTAAGCACCGGGTCCAGGTTGGGAACCTTTCCTACCTGGTTCCAGGACTTCATCATGCCCTCACCCAGGGTACTCCATTTCTTCTTTTCGCCACCACCCCCCCCCCCGACTCTTCCCCAATTTACAGATTCTTTTTGTGTATTGTCTTCTCCCTCCCTCATTGAACTGTGAGGTTCTAGAGGGCGGAGACTGCATTTGTCATACTTTCTATCAATAGAGTTTAGTTCAGTATTCGTAGCTTAGTATGTGCCTAATAAATGTTTATTGATTGACTGAATGATACAATGTCCTTAACAATAGATCATCTATATAAAGACCAGCAGTTATGATGAAATTGAAATTTATTACTTCTCAGGGCAACATCTACTTTTAAGAAAGTCTAACAACTAAGATTCATTTTTTCTTTCTATGAAAAATTTTGTCTCTGAAATTTCCACTTATTACTCCCCATTTGGAAGCAAGTAGAATTATTGTAATCTCTCTTCTCTTTTTTCAATCTTTCATTTTTTAAAGAACTTTGTTTGAGGGTACACTCCTCTAATGCTTCCTGCTCAGAAAACTAAGGCTGACTTCAGAGGAAATGCTGGCCTGCAGTGAGTTAAGCTGATTGACTATCTTCACTAAGTGTGGTACCAATATGACAAGATGCTAAAAGCAGGAGACCATCAAGCTGACTAATTTGAGTAAACAGGTCCAAGTAAAAAGTGAAGCAAGTTTAAGATTCCATGATGATTGGTAGTGGCATCAGGGTTGAGTTGCCTGGGTACTACCACCGTGTATGATATGGAGACCCAGACTCCAAAAAAAAAAGTTTAAAGAATAGCCTAGTTCTTCCCCCTTCTCTTCTCTCCTTCTATTTTTTTCTTATTTGTTAAAGATACTTATTCCTTTCAACTGGCCCTTGAATATAATGGTTCTTGTTCAGCCCTCCTATCTTCTGTAGGTTTATTTTTATAAATCCTGTTTGAAAGTTAAAGTTTGAAGTAAAGCACTGTGGCATATTCTGCTAAAATATGTTGCCTAAATTATTTTAGGTGCACATTTTAAAACTATGTGTAAACAAGCTAAATTGTTACCAATTGGTTTATTTGTTGGTCATTGCATAGTACCGTTCAGACAACTGAAGCATTTTTTAGAGATTGGCAAACAAAGACATATTTGTAGAATACATGCATACATACATACACATATACACATATTACTTTGCCTGAGGAAATCCTGGAATAAGTGAAATATCATACATTTGTCTTAGCACACACTTACCAACCTATTGAACCCTCAGACCAAAAATCTTATTAGTGGTTTTTATTTTAATTTCCAGACTTCTTTCACTTTGCCCCAAGCTCTCAGAAAATGTTTATCATTCATTATGTAATGACAAAAGTATAATACAGCTCTACCCTCTTGGCATGAAATGATAATTTTGAGGGTTTGTCATCAAAATAACAGCAGGGAGTATGCATTTAAAAGGAATATAAAAGGAAAAAGAAGTTGGATGAGAACAATTTTGACCTGGGTATAAACCCAATAAATATTATTTAAAATGTAGGCAGCTACTCATAATGCAATATCAGGCTTAACATATTGTTTACCCTTACACTCTTGGTGGTTTACATTGAATATATTAGGACCCATTTATTTACACTCACCTTGTTTAAACTCAAAAGAACAGGGTTTTAGAAAAAAAATGTTCCCTCTTTCATGGTATACTCAGTTAGCTAAGACTCATCAACTAGCAATTTAACTAATAATTACATTAATAGTCAATGAAAATGTTGATATTATTAATTATTCGCCACTTTCTCAGTGCTACCATTTAACATCTAGACACCAAGAGTTTTTAATTATCAGTTGTGTTGAAGTTAAACATGATTGCATATAAATTTACACCCTTAGTAAGGCATATTTTTTTCATTTTAATAACATTTTGCTTTGATATTTCTTTCACCTGCAGATTAATCCCACTTCATGAAAAGCATCATACAACAAAGTAAAACAGGTATGTAAAATTAATAATAGAGTGAACTCATCTTAAAGTATATTTAATAATTCACATTTGTGAAACATTTCTCAACTCTCTCTCACACTGAGAGAGACAGGGAGAGAGAGAGAGGAGGGAGACAAATCCCTTTTTTGTCCCCCCTGCCCCATCTCATAGGGAAAAAATTAAAAAAAATTGTAATGGATATGTACAGTCAAGTGAAACAATTTATCTTATATATACAAAAGTGTTTGTCTCATTCTGTTCCTTACGTCTGTAACTTGTCTGGAAAGGATAACATGATCCCATTGGTCTTTATATGAATGTAAAACTGTATTATTGTATAAATTGTTATCCTACTTCTGTTCACTTAATTCTCTGTCACTTTACAAATGCCCCTAGAATTTTTGATTTTTGTAATATTTATTATATATTACAAATTTTTGTTCTAGTTCTACTTACTTTACTCTGCATCAGTCTATGTGCCTTTCTATGTATTAATGAGTCAATTTTTTATAGTACAAAAGTACTTCATCACATTAATATGTAACTTATTCAGTCCTCCCTCAATTTTTTATTAAGTTGTTCACTATAGAAAAATTTTAAGTCCTTGAGATTTATTGACCATCCAAGCCAGTAGGACACGAAGGCTAATTTGATTTACCCATGTGAGATTTTAAGAATATTGGAAATTCTGAATTATTTCTACTTATTGACAAAATCTGAAAGGGAACTTTATTTAGGCAGCCACTTTCTCCCTCCATGGTATATATGAAGACAAGTGCCATTGTTTTGTTTTGTTTTTTGAAGAAAGGGTATTAATACTTATTACCAATTAAAAGTGAAAAAAAGAGCTGTAGATAATAACTGACTGCACTAATTTTAATTTTGCATTAGTAATTTTAGTCATATCTATAAACATGCAGTTGACATATACTCCAAAATTTTTCTAGTCTTCAAAAACATTTAATTGACAAAATATGTTTTCTATAGCATTTAATTTAGCACTTTAATATTTTGGAAGTTTTACTCATATATGCATACATGCATACACACACATAAATATATGTATATGTATGTGTGTAATTATCTAAACCTATCTTTATGTGTGTGTATATACATATATATATATATACACACACATGTGTTTGTATGTGTGTATATACACACACACAAATATACATATATACACACACATCTATCTATCTGGATATCTATATCTGTCTATCTATCCATCTATCTATCTATGACAGCACTTTCCATTAAAATATATTGCCATTTGGTTAGACTAATATTATGTTTTCTAAATTAAGTTTATTACAGAATTTTTAGGGCTTGAAATACACTGAAAGAAAATCATCTAACAAAATGGAATAAATGAAGCCATTTGTTCATGGCAAAAAATCCCAAAGACAGCATCATTTATGCCCTTGATTTCTACTTCCATTGCCATATACGAAGAATGATTTCTCCTGTATGATCCTTTATAAAGAATAATTTTCATCCTTATGAGAACCTAAAAGTATCAGTGTCAACTAAATAATGCCGGTTCTTTACCATGTTATCAAACTTATATAGGTCTCCTTCAATAGCATATTATGGCTTCAAAAGAACTCCCAAATCATCAGTGTTTGTCTATATCTAAAGCATCCTTGGGCAGCTAGGTGGAATAGTGGAGAGGGTGCTACATTTGAATTCAAGAAGAGCTAAGTTCAAATTTAAAGTCAGACATTTACTAGTTATGTGACCCGTGGTAATTTGCTTAACTTCATTTATCAAAATTTTATAATATTAAAAATCAACTAGAGAAGAAAATGGCAAGCATTCCAGTATTTTTTGCCAGTATTGCAAATAGAATCACAAAGACTTTAACATGACTAAAAAAAATTAACAACAAGAAACAACTCTAACAACAACATACATATGTGTATAAATGTATATATATGTATATATGTATATATGTGTATATATATACATACATATACACCTATCTGTACATGTGGATGTGTATGTATATATGTCTAAGTATATATTTTGTAACAGTATTTAAATTGAGTGTTTTTATCTAGATATGCTCAATAACAAAGTAGTAATTTTTGTTAAATTATTGAATGTAAAACAAAAGAAAAACACGAGAGATATTCCAAAATAATAGCATTCTACTGATAGTATTTCCCCATTATTCTTGTCATTTATGATTTATACTTACTGATATGTTGTTTTATAGTCTTTTCTGAGGGTATTGTGTCTTTATATGAAAAAAAGAAAATTCTCTCCAAGTTTGAACTTTTTTTCATACATTACTATGCCAAGATCCCATGTAATGCTAAAATAATAATTTAAAAAATACTTCATAGGAATAGATTAACTTGAACTTCAAACTAGCTTACACCAATAATTTGAAGATTCTTTGTGTAAAATTCTATGGGTCTAATTGATGAAAATATTGCATTGAAATATTGTTATATTTAGTAAATTGAATCTGTAACATTTTCTCATGTATTTAGAAGTATATGGAAAGATTTCCCTGAAAATTCCTGAACAATAAAGAAAATTATACCTTTGTACCTCAATAATTGCCTCAAATCCTGTATGAATGATATGCTAATCTTTTCTCTTAAAAAATGCATTTAATATATTTGTAATCCCCCAAAAGCTGAATCTACATGAAGCTAGTTACTATCAGAACTAAAATAAAATTACAGATAAAATTTTACAAAGGTTTATTACTTATTTTATAAGCAATAATGTAAAGAGTCTACAATCCTGGTATCACTACAAATAAAGAATTAAACCCAGAAAACTTAGAGTAGTCCATTCTATAAAAATGTATTCCACAAGATAAATATGACTTCTGTTACAGGTTCTTGAATGACACTGACATTTAATATTTCATTAATTGTATCAAGGAGTTGTGTGAAGATAAAAAGAAAAGAACATAATTTTATTTTAAGAGCTGTGTGAAGCAGTTAATTAAAATAAAGCACAATTATTTGAAAAGACTTAGAAAAGTAAGAGACTTTAGGGGCCAAGTTCAATCCTTCTCTTTGTATACATGAAGAAAGTGAGACCGGCACGTTTCTGTGACTTACCCAAAATGACATGAGTTCACAATAGGTACCATAGAGCAAAGTTTGAATTTGAACCTGTTACATGTGTCTAAAGTAAGTTATTTGTGTTTGGCACAGCCTCTATGGTTTGAAGTTTGTTGATCTTATTAAATATTTTCTGAATCACCAATGTATCTTGACTGTAAAATAATTTTCACAAGAATTAGTTCATTTCTCTGTCAGATCAAATATTTATATGTGTGTGTGTGTATGTGTGTGTGTGTGTGTTCTTTGAATATAGTACATCGAGTGTATTTCCACTACTTTATCTTCAATTACATTTCAAAAAATCTCCTAAATATATAACTTTTGTTATTAAAAGAAGTATCTAGTCTCTGTTCTGTTAATAGTATTCACACCATTTCCCTTAAGTTTTTGTCATTCATTTATTTCATCCTCTCCCAATGTTTGTCAATATAACCTATAAAACTGTAACACATTTCTTCATTTTCCCAATGATTTCAATGCGTGACTTCACTAACTCTCTAATAAAGAGCTCCAATGAGGTCCACCATTTAAAGAGGGTGGCCAAGACAGCCCCCTCATCATTTTCTATCCGATTTCTCTCCTGCACTTCATCTCAAGACACTGAACATTTTGCAAAATCCTATCAATTCTGAACCTTATACACCCTCCATATGTCTTGCCCTTGTGACCTTTCCCTTCTACTGATTGGAGAAGTTGGAGCATATACATCAGACCACTCCTCCCAGATCTTCCACTTAAGGAAGGTTTCTAAAGCAATCATCTCATAATTTCCCTCTTTGTTGCAGAACTTTTTCAAGCTTCTGTACTGGCTGTCATTTCCCCCTTCTTTTCCTATCCCTTCACTTTTCTTTTTTTTTTTTTTTTACCACTGCAGGAGTCAGGAGGACCTGAGATCAAATCTCACTTCAGACACTTGATTCTCATTATCTCTGTGATCTTGGGCAAGTCACTTAACCCCAATTGCCTCATCCTGGGTCATCTCCAGTCACGCTGATCAATATCTGATCACTGGCTTCAGATGGCTCTGGAGGAGAATTGAGACTAGTGACTTACACAGCCCTCCCTCACTGAAAACAAAATGCAAGTCATGTCATTATTTCTCTGATGGCAGGGTCATCTTTGGTCACGAAGGACGAAGACACATTTTTTTATTTCCCTGTGAGATCCTCAAGGGCAAGAATTGTCTTTTTGCCTTTCTTTGCATCCCCAGTGGTTAGTATAATGTGTGGTAAATAGTACATATGTAATAAGTATTGATTAACTGACTGCCTCTTATATCACAACCATTGATGACCTTAATATTTACATTTATGACACTTCTAAACACTTGCTGCTCAGCTCATCAGATTCACCAAAACTGTGACTCCTATCATCACTGTATTTCAGTCACAAATGTGATATTCACAAGTGATACCTCAATATCACCTTAAACTATGCCAATTACAAGATATTCCATTACAAAACTATTTTTTCTGACTATAATCCCATACAAATAATTAATATTTTATAGATTTTTAAGTAATAACTTTACAACAACTCTGAGTTATTAAAGATAAATATTTGACTCATTTATTAAAAAGTCATAAAATTTAACTGACTCACCTAAGTTACATAAGTAGTAAATAGCAGAGGCAGAATGGAAAGCCAGATCTAATTACAAATGCTATATAGTTTCCATTAAACTAAGTTTCTCAGTATGTAATCATGAAAGCTAGCATCACATTTTTTGTGCCAGGTGTTTCACCTCATTTTGACCTCTAGGTCCTGATCAAATATCTATCTCTGTTACTCTGATTTTGACCATAACTATCTGTTTCACAGTGTACTCCACTTAGTATTGAAATATATTATGCAATTCACTCTTCTATTTGATCTCTCAATCACTGTTGCTCCAAAAAAATTAATGATGCCAAATCATAACTATACCCTTAGTAGCACGACAATTTTTTTTCTTTTTCAGTCTTACCTTATTTGTACATCTTTATCGTACTCACTATAATTGTTGTCTCAGATGTACCTACATCTCCCAAGTCTATTACAGGATCCCTTTGTCTTCAAAAATGGCATTGCCTTCTGTTTCATGATGAAGATTCTTAGTTTTTGCTACATTACTGTCCTAGTTTTCTCTTACTTTTTTAATATGTAGGTTGCAGGTTTTTTTTTTTTAATGATTCATCCTCCTTCTTATAAGTATCATCCAAGGTGCTGTACTCATCCCTCTTCTTTTCTATTATCTTATTCTCATCTTTGTTAATCTGATACCACTATCACTGTCATGACTTTACTCATAATATTTAAGGAAAGGTTTCCCAAGTCTAAACATTCATCTTTAGTATCAGCCCTGAACTTCAGCATCAGATCTCAAATAGGTTCCGGGATGTGTTTGTTTCCTGAAATTCCTGTTTCAACAGAGTAATACACACACACACACACACACACACACACACACACACACATATATATATATATATATATATATATATATATGTATGTATATATATATATATATATGTATGTATATAATATGTATGTACATTTTAAAATATGCTTTATCACCACAACCTACCAAACATTCCTCCATTCCACTGTAGATGGCACAACCATAACTCTCACATAATTAAATTTCCTTAGTTTGACCAAAGATTTTAAATACCAAGTGGAAGGTTTAACATTATTCCTTGATAAGCAATAGAGACCAGTACATGTTCCAATTAGATTTTAGAGAGCTGGATTTTGAAGGAATAAAAGATTAAATGAATATTTCATTGTGCTTGAAATTTTAAGTCGTCTTTTAATTATTCCCTCTCCTTTGTCCCTTTAGGTAGACTAAACACTTAGTACATGTACAAAGCCCTCTGTGCCTTTCTAGATAACCATGGTTAGTTTTTGACCAAATCAATTCATTAACTTTTAATCATATTCCAAAAAATTGAGTCTTGCAAAATTTAAATACTTTGATGTTGGACAAATGTTATACAATTTAATAAGGCAATCAGAAATTGCAACAAAAAAATTTAAAAGATTAGAAAAGTATTTATCACATCATATTAGGCAAAGATTATGGAGTAATTTGAATATATTAAATAAGTACCTGTTAGTACTTTAATTACTGAATTCATTGTGAATTTATCATGCATAGGAATAGGATTTTAATTTACTACAGTTTACATTACAGGGTCACCATGGTATAAAGGAGAAAGACTGTAGCATAGCAAATATCTTTTAAAGTCCAGAAGAGTTGCTTTCAAGCCCAGTCACTGATACCTACCGGCTATGTGTTCCTCTCAATACTGAAGAAAATTCTCAAAAAAAAAATATTATATGCATTTTTCTCTGGAATTTCCTATGAAAATGGCATCAAATAGGCCTTATATTAACTTCATATACAAATTGGCTAAATATTTATTCCTAGGTATCATGTTACATCTATAGAAGTCTGATGTTGTCTTAGCAAGCACCCTAGCACACCCAGGATGATCTGCTAACACAGATTCTTTCATCTGCCTTATAAAAGAAAGACTGCTTTAAAAGGTTTAACAGTCCTTTAATCAAACATATATGGCATTCACGAGTTCAAGGGAAAGGTCAGAACTCTGAATGTGGAGAAAATTCAAACAGAGAAAATACAAACAGAGAAATTAGCACAAAAAACAGACAGGACTCCAACTGTGTGAATGAAGTAATGCTACCAATTTCATACACTGCCAGATGGGAGAGTACAAGCTTCTGAACAGGCAGGGGCATCTTAACAAATGACTACTAAGAGTCCCATCCAGGGAATCAAAAATTTCTTCTCATAAGTGAACTCCCAAAGCAAACTACCAAACTCAGAAATTACATAAACATTTAGAGGCAGAAGGCATCTCAACCCTCATGACTCAGTGTCTAATTTCCTTAGTACCAAGAGTTGTGAAAGCCTTCCTACAAGCCAGTCTCCATGTAAGCAAGCTTTCCCTTAAAGAAACCCCTCCTTAGGCAACTTTCTCCCCCAGTGGGTTCTATGTGACTCAGTATGTATCACAGCTGGCCAGAGTTTAAAGCAACAAGACATATATGATAGAACACATGTTGTCACATAAGCCTATTAATGGACAGGGAAGATCTTCCTATTCCAATAAATTTGCAGATATAGAGAACAAAAGTGTTTTTGTAATTAAATTTAAAAATGTCTTGGAACATAGCAATATCCAACAAAATTTAATGGTTCCCTGATTAAGTTATAATTAACAATTCTCTCATAAATGCAAGCAGTTCAGTGGAAGAAGACCAAAAATTAATTTCTTAATTTGTTTTCCACTTAAGTATTACGACTCTTTGGACCATAGGAAAGGGTTTTGAGATATTTTTCTGATTTCATCTGGTGTTATATCTATATCACATATATCTATCCATCCATCTATCTATCTATCTATCTCTTTATATCTATATATCTATATCTATCTATAAAATCATTCTACTTAAGAAAATAAGAGAGGGTGTGGAGCCAAGATGGCGGAGTAGAAAGACTCACCTATGCTAGGTCCGAACCCACAGCCCATAGATTTCCTGTAAAAAGAACTCCTGACAAATTCTGGAACAGTGGAAGCCACGCAGCCACACAGTGAAGGAGATTTCCGTTGCAGAGAGCCCTGAAAAACCGACTGCAAAGGTACACGGGATGGGAGCTGAGCCCTGCCCTGCCAAGCGCTCCCCTCCCCCGCCCCGGCCACGCGGCACTGAGAGGAGCGAGCAGAGCCCAGCAGGCGTCAGGGACCTGAATCTCTGGCAGCGGCGAAGGTCCCTCCACCCACAGACGCACAGGTCAGTGAGAGAGACGGGCTGAGAGGGGAGCGGGGTGTCTCTGAGACTCGGACCTCCTGGGAGGCCAACCCTGAGGCAGAGGCTGAGGCAGCTCGGCCAGAGGCAGAGGCAGCTCAGCCAGAGACTCCCAGAGGGGGCTGGAGCTCCACCCCAGCTCCACTACAAAGGATCTCTGTATAAACCCCCTGAGGGAACTGA
>JAQQSK010004911.1:0-21674 GCA_028658325.1 Potorous gilbertii
GTGAGGATTAAGTTAAAATTACATAGCATAAATTTATTGTAACTCCAATCACCCTGGTTATATAACTGCTTTCAGTGTGGTTCAATAGCACAGAAACAAAAATATGGAATCTGTATGAAGGAAGTAATCTACAGCTGGGGTTTGGGATGGTAGAAGCATCAAAAAAATAATGAGGCAAGAGATTTTAAGAGAAAGAACAGTATAAAATTCAACTAGTAAACTATGGCAGGTGATCAATGTGTGAAGAAATGAAAGTAAGTCCAGAACAGAGGTAGTGAAGTAGGAAAGCAATAAAACAATGAATTAACTGGAATGGGCAATGAGGATAAAGAATAACTTCATAAGAAAGATAGGGAGACAAATCAAAACACAAGAGGCTATTGCTTAAAAAAGAACTTCAGAGTTATAGATCACTGAGGATGAACTGTCATGGGATGTTATAGTTTCTACATACATCCAAGGTAAAATGAAGGTACAGGTCGTGGAAGTTTTGGAGGAGGATGGACTTGGAAACCAGAGAGTTTAGGAGGACTATGTATTGAGTTATCCGCCTTTGAGTTATATGACAAATTCCATAATAACACTAATAACAATTATTACACGTTTATATCAGCTTCAAGACTCACAGATCACTTTATGTGGATCATCTTGTTTTATCATCACAACAATTCCGTAAGGTAAGTGTTATCGCTCCTATTTTACAGATGAATAAATTTAGGCTCAATGAGTTAAAAGGCGTGCTAAAGGTCACATATCAAGTGAATGTCAAGTAGAATTTGAATAGAAATATTGCTGACTCCTTGCTTACCAAGGGGCTATATGCATAGGTATATGTGTATATACAAATATGTGTTTATATGTGTGCATATTATATATAATATATACATATATTTTTGTCATTAATATAGTTGATACATTGACTATATTCATGGATATAACTAACGGATCTAACAACCTATCTGTGTTGCATTATTTCAGAGTCATCTGAAGCTCAGAGATCTTAGCTATTTTGAGTAGTAAGAAGTCATTCTATTCCTCCCATCACAGTATTTCTGGGGACATGAGAGAAGGTAAGTCAAACACAAGGTAAGAGGCCAGAAATACTGTATCTTCTAGGAGATGTTAGAATTCTCTATGTAAGAAGATGGGGGGGAGCACAGAGAATGACTTTCAGGAGCTAAGATGGCAGAGTAAGCAATAAGTCACTATCCCTCTCCCTTTTTGATCTCTTAAAAAAAAAGAAAATAGCATCTAGGGAAAATCATGGAACACCATAGTCAGCAGAAAGACCAAATATAGCAAACTTTTAGCCCAGAAAATTTGGAGTATCAGCAAGAAAGGTCCATTTTACTAAGGTAAAGGGAGCATGCATTCCAGTAAGTATCCCAGTAAGCTGGTGGCAAGCCCCACCTCAGAAAACCAGCAGGAGATACTGAGCTACAGGGTGGTGGAACAGGCAAATGCCAACACCAGGACACCCTAAGTGCCTTAGCATAGCCAAGGGAAGTGGTAGACTCTAGCTCACAGAACCACCACCACATGAACCAGCAGTCACAGGAAGGCAGGCATCTCCCATCAGTGGACTTTCACACGATTCAATAGCCCAAGGTGAGTAAATGTCCTCCAACGGCTAGATCTCCTTGTATTCCAGGGCAGCCCCTGGTCAGCAGGCATCTTCCAGCAGCCAACCTTCTTGTACTTCAGCTCAACTCAGGGAAAATATAGGAAACCCTACTTGACCTCTACACACAGCAGGCACCACCACTATAACCCCAGCGAAGCACCAGGAAAGTGACCAGGACCCCAGAACCTCAGCTACCAGCACCTGAGGACAAGAACAAGAACTTTGGGACAGCACTCCTGGTGCTCAAGCAGGAGGGCTCCACCTTAGAAGCTAGGAAATAGGCATACAATATGAGCAAGAAACAGAAATGATACCTATAACAGAGAGCAAAACTAAATTAAAAGAATCAAAAATGGAAAGGGTGAATTCATCACAAATGAAGAGGAAATTAAAACAATAATTGGAGCTATTTTGCCCAAATGTATGTCAAAACATTTGACAGTCTTAGTGAAATGATGAATACTTACAAAATATATATTGTTCCTTTCATAAGAGGAAATAAAATACTTAAATAACCCCATTTCAGAAGAAGAAATTAAACAAGCCATTAATGAATTCCCTAAGAAAAAATCTCCAGAGTCATATGGATTCAAAGGTGAATTCTACTAAACTTTTAAAGAATGGTTGATTCCAATACTGTATAAACTATTTGCAAAAATATTGTTTGATAAAACCAAAGACTCCAGTTTCTAGGGTAAGAATTCATTATTTAAGAAAAATTGCTGGGAAAAATGAAAAATCCAGCAATATTATTTTCTAGCAGAAACTAGACATAGAGCAGCATCTTATACTGCATACCAAAATGAGGTCAAAATGAATATATGATTTAGACATAAAGGGTGAGATGATAAGCAAATTAATACGGCAAGGAATAGTTTAAATGTCAGATCTTTGGGGTGGGAAGAATTTATGACCAAACAAGAGACAAATAATAATATGAAATGCAAAATGGATCATTTTGATTACATTAAGTTAAAAAGGTTTTGCACAAACAAAACCAATGGAACAAAGATTAAAAGGGAAGCAGAAAGATAGGACACAACTTTTACAGTAAGTGTTTCTGAGAAAGGCCACATTTCTAAAACATATAGAGAACTGAGTCAAATTTATAAGAATACAAGTCATTTCCCAATTAATAAATGGTCAAAGGACAGGGACAGGCAGTTTTCAGATAAAGAAACAGTTATTTTGGGATACAGTTGTATAAAAAATGTTCTAATTCACTATTGATTAGGGAAAGGCAAATTAAAATAACTCTGAGGTACCACATTACACCTATCATATTGGTTAACATGACAAAACAGAAAAATGATAAATGCTGGAAAAGATGTAGGAAAATTAGAACACTAATGCATTGTTGGTGGAGTTGTGAACTGAGCCAATAATTCTGGAGAGCATTTTGGAACTATGCCCAAGGTGTAAAACTGTGTATACCTTTTGCTCCAGCAATATTATTAATAGCCCTGTATCCCAAAGAGAACATGAAAATGGGAAAAGAAAGCACATAGATAAAATTTTTTATAGCAACTCTTTTTGTGATAGTCAAGAATTGAAAATTGAGGGGATACCCATCAAGTGGGGAATAGCTAAACAAGTAGTGCTATATGAATGTAATGGAATATTATTGTTCCGTAAGGAATGGTGAGAATGTGGATTTCAGAAAAACCTGAAAGACTTACTTAACTTATCCCGAGTAAAGAGAGCAAAACTAGGAGAATTTTGTACACAGCAACATCAACACTGTACAGTGATTAACAATGATACACTTAGCTCTTCTCAGCCACACAAGGATCTAAGACAACTCCAAAAGGTTCATGATGGAAAATGCTATCCACATCCAGAGGAAGAATTGTGGAGTCTCAATGCAGATCGAAGCATACCATTTTCTCTTTTTGTTGTTGTTTTTGTTGTTAGTTGTTTCTTCTTTCTTGTGGTTTTCCCTTTGGTTCTAATTCTTCTTTACAACATAGCTAATGTAGAAATATGTTTAAAATGATTAAACATGTATAGCCTATATCAGATTACACACTGTCTTGGGAAGGGGGAAACTTGATGCGATGACATGGAGAAAATTTGAAAAAAGAGAATTTGAAAACAATTAGGACTATTAAAAAGGAAAATAAATTGTCATGGGATATATTAAGTTCCTTAACAAAGATGGTCATAAAGTGAAAAGTTCATAGCAACTAGTCACTATAAGCATCCCAGCATCAGATAATAGGACTAGATTAGATAACTTCTGGTATGTCTTCCAATTCTGAAGTTCTAAGATTGTATAAAGTTCAATAAGCATCATTAAGTTCCAAGTATGTGCTGAGCCAGACCTGCACAACATGGCAGTAGATAGGGGCCAAAATTAAAATAGACTAAACTTCTTGTGGCCACATATAGGCTAGACTAGATATAGACAGGTAGTTGATTGCTGTGTGTCACATGACAAATATGAGAGGGTGGCAATCCTATTATATTTTTAGCTGGGTGCCCAAAATCCTTTGGTGGGCCATAAGCGGCCCACAGATATATATGGTGGCTCAATGCTGGGGAGAAAGAGAAAAATGAAATAGTCCCTGTCCTCAAGGATCTTACATTATTCTGGGGAGAGGAGTAAATATAAAATATGTGCAAAATAAATACAAAATAATCAAGATACAACAAATGGGAGAAAGTATAACATGCTTTTATAGTAAGTTATTGCTTACTCTGATTCTTTAGGGGGGTTAAAATTTCTAAGAAGAATAGTATCCCAAGCAAGGTAGTCACTGTATTCAAAAAGACAGTGATAAATGATGGAAGATAGATAGAATATGTAGACTAATATGTATAGAGTGTACATTACTTCAATTAGACTAATCTGAGTAGACCACATGAAGGAAAACAATAGAAAATCAATTGGAATCTAGATTAAGAAGAGCTATAAATGCTAAGCAGAATAGTTTAGACATAAAACATGAACTCAAATCACCTCTCCAAAATTTTGTGGTTAGCTCACATTGACTAGGTAGAATGCTGGACTATAGCACCAGAACGTCATTTTCTATTTTCTTGGGTTTCTTTTTTCTTTTAACTCAGTCCTATCTAAGTTTTATTCTGGAAAAATTTCCAAATATAATCCAGATAGAATTTATTTCTAGATCTCCCCTAATGTGAGTAGAAGGTTTCCTGACTTCCATACAAGTACTCAGGGTAATAAATGCACATCATGTAAAGGGCAGCCCTTATTTCACCCCATAGAAAATGCAGAAAGTGACCAGTTCTCACAACATCCTATAAACAGGTAATGAAAACACATAAAGATGTGATAGACTTTGTAGAAGTCCATAAACAGTTATAGAAAACACATAAAGCACCCACAATGTTCCCCTCAGAAGAAATAGAACTTAGAAATCATACTGAGGGAAACATTTGACATTGCAGCAGATTACTAGTTTTTATACACTATTATATATTTCACCTCTTCTCCCCACCCCAATCAATTTGCAGTGAATGCTTCATGGTTTGTACTGCTTCCAGAAGGCAAACATCCTTGAGGGAATGGGAATATAAAGAATTTCATTTCACATTGGATCTGCATATCCCAATCTAGCAGGAAGGTTACACAGTGGATGAAAGCTACGTTCCAATAGGCCTGTGATCAGGAAGACCTGAATTAAAATCTGGTCTCAGACACCTAATAGAACTGTGTGACTCTGGCCAAGTCATTTAAGTTCTGTTTGTCCTTGTTTCCTCAATTGTAAAATGGGGAAAAAAACAGCACCTATTTCATAGACTTGTCATGAGAATCAAATGAAATAATATTTGTAAAAATTGTTTAACCCAGTGCCTGGAACGTAGTAAGCATTAAATAAATGATTGGCAAGCAATTTATTCTCTATTTCCTTTAGTTTCCTCAACAGTAAAATCAGGATATAACAGTATCTACCTCAGAGATATTTTATGAGAATCGGAAAATGTAATATTTAAGTACTTAGCAACTCCCTAGCACATGGTAGCACAATCTATATAAATGTATGTTCCTTTCATCTTCATTCATGCTCTCCTGCCCTAATGATATCATCAGTTTCATTTATATGTAAGCAATGCTATAATTTCTCTAAAAGACTTTTGAATCAGGAAATACCCTTCCATGTCGGAAAGGTACAGCCCCCAATTCTTGAAATTGGAGTTATTCTATAGGTATTACTCAATGTGGGCATTACAATGGAAATTCTCCTTTGGGGGAATGTAGGCTTGATTTTGTGATCACACAGATTGTAGATATTTAAATTCACCCTGTGCCATACAGATATTTGGGATTCAGGACCACAGTCCTTGAAATGTGTTTTCAGGCCATATGGGTAAACATATGATTGTTGTAACATGAATTAAGTGTTTCTGCAAAAACTCGGAATTGATTCTTTGTCTACTGACTTTTCTTGACCTAGGAAAACCCATTTTAGGAAATGAATTTTCCTCTCAGGCAAAAGGGGAGGAATTTTGTTAACTTTGTCATATTTCTGCCCCAAATTACCATCAGTTGTTCTTGGAGAAGGGTAGAAGGGTGAAATATTCTTGATTCCCATGAGAAACCCTGGAAGAAAGGAAAAAGGGTAAAATGCCAGAAAATGTATAAAATTTGTGATAATCTTTTTTTCATCAACAAAGAAAGGTGTTACCTCTTCCCAGGGTCCATTCTCCTAATTCCCTGATCATTTTGAGGGCAGGCTCAGTTTCTGAAAACTAATTGGGAGTCATCTATGTCTATAGCTAGATGACTCAGTGGATAGATACTGGGCCTGGAGTCAGTTCAAATCTGACCTCAGATACAAGTAGCTGTGTGACCCTGGGCAAGTCACTTAACCTCTGTTTGCCTTAATCCACTGGCAAAGGAAATGGGAAAAAAAATCTAGTATATCTAGGATGGCCCATGGGGTCATAAAGAGTAGGATACAACCAAATGACTGAACAACAAATGTTCTTTCAACAAAGTGCTATGGTTATGCCCATGTTCTATGGGGTAGCATAATCCTTCCATATCTGTTCTATATAGAGGACTGATGCATTTCCGGGTGATCAGGGAGTTGTTCAATACCACACCTGACCCTCATAAATATCTGCTATCCTGGAAAAACAAAATGGAAAATCTTTATATACATTAATGCATAAGGCCAATTCCAAATAGGATGGGACAATACTACTAGTTGTGCTTTCCTTAATTTGATCACCTTCCTAAGTTCCTCAAAATGAGGAAATATCAGTAATAATCACGATACAAGATTATTAGACCCTCCTAAGATTAACAGCCTTTGGTGAGATCCTAGTAGATGACTGGAATATGGTCCTGGAAATTATACTCCCTTCAAGGAATGATTACGCAAACTTAAACAAATGAAGTCTTATAAATTTCATAAAGGTTCGCACTTTAATTTAGTACTTTTAAGGTCTATCCCAACTAATTATCAATCCTACTTTCCCCCTCCAACAAAAGGAGAGGAAAATTAATAAAAATAAAATAAAAAAGAGAAAATAGAGAAAAAATATTTTTTAACAGATTTGACCCACCAGTGCCTCCTAAGACCTTGAACTCTCATGGGTAGGGATCATCATGCACGTTATTTTGATATTATTTTTCTTTTCTTTTTTTTATTCCTTGCTCTTCCCTAGAATGTACAGAAAACCTCTAACTACAGCTTAGATTAGCTTATGTGTTTCTCCAAATGTAGCTAATAGAATCCCCAAATCATATTTAAACATTCATTGTACTAAATACACATTGGATAAGAGAGTCTTTATTTCTCTGCACAGAAAATGAAAAAGATAGAAAATAAATTTACAGATCCTCATAAAGGGATCCCCCAAACACATAAAGCACCCAAAATTCCAGAAGGAGCCAACAATTATTAGATGATTACATGAGTCTTACGAGTACCATCACAATTGACACAGGCAACTCTTTTGTATCTACAACTATTTTAAGAGAAGAATAAAAGATATTGGGATAGCTTGAGCATCATTTTCATTGGTAAAAGAATGGTTTATCAACAAATGTAGCCCTTTGAGGAAGAGACTAGGCTGGGTCACATTTAAGGAGCTGTGGTACTTTTAATGATACAAAGCTGTTCATTACCATAAAAACAACACTTCAACAGCAACAGTCTCCAAGTAAAACTCCATCTCCAAAACAACAAATTAAGGTAATGTTCTAATGTATTTATTTGTCATCTTGGGAAAATAATCACAGATAACCCAAGGGGAAAAAGAAATATGTTCAATAAATGTAAGCATACCATGATTCAGTCTTTATTTTTAAATAAAGGTTTTAGACTAGATGCTATCTGGGACCTCTTCCATTTTTAGAGTTATAAGCATAAAAGACTTCATCATTTACCCATGTGACTGAGAAAGGAAGTGGGATGGCCATGTAACAAGAATGAGAGATAATAGATGAGCACCTCAACAATATATTGGTATTGCTGTAGTAGTAAAAGAATGAGGGAGTAGAACCAAGATGGTGGAGTAAAAGAAGCGACTTGCTAAAGCTCTCCCCCAAATATCTCCAAATACTTGTAAAAATGACTCTAAATAAATTCTAGAGCTGCAGAACCCATAAAATGATGGAGTCAAACAAAGGTCCAGACCAAGACAGTCTGGAAGGTCAACAGGAAGCATTTACCATATCAGGTTGGAAGAAAGAAGTCCAGGGTGAATTATGCCAGCAGAAATAGGACCTGAGTAGGCCTCAAGGAACTGAATTGTGGGTAGGTGTAGCTGTTTTCAGACTTCTCAATCCACAAATGCCGAACATAGTACACAAGGCCAGTGGGCAAACTCTGTGGGACCCAGCCTGGAGTCCAGACCCAGCCCCAGGGTGGAGGAAGAACAGGCTGTGCAGTGACAGCAGCAGAGGTGGCAGTGGCAGCAGCAGCAGTAGAGACAGCACCACCTGCTTCTGGAGCTCCTGGCCCACAGACAGTAGGGTATCAAGTGGTTGATAAAACACCCTTGCAGCCTGGGACAATACACACACACACACACACACACACACACACACACACACACACACACACACTGGAAACAGAATCTAACATAAGAGTTAGAATGCCAAGTATTTGACTGGGAACATGAGCAAACAGCATTAAAAAAAAGTGACAAAGAAGACCAAAACATACCAGAAGGAGATAACAAAGTCAAAGCTCCTACATCAAAAGCTTCCAAGAAAAATATGAATTGGTTTCAGACCACGGAAGAGCTCAAAAAGGAAAAGTAGAAAGAGAAATGAAAATGATGCAAGAAAATTATGAAAAACAAGTCAACAGCTTGCTAAAGGAGACAAAAAAAATACTGAAGAAAATAACAGTTTTAAAATTAGACTAATACAAACGGAAAAAGAGGTCCAGGAAGCAAATGAGGAGAAAAATGCCTTAAAAAGCAGGATTGTCCAAATGGAAAAAGAGGTCCAAAATCTCACTGAAAAATAATTCCTTCAAAATTAGAATGGAGGCAATGGAAGCTAGTGACTTTATGAGAAATCAAGAAATTATAAAACAGAACCACAAGAATAAAAACATCAGAAGACAATGTGAAATATCTCATTGGAAAAACAACTAACCTGGAAAATAGATCCAAGAGAGAATTTTAAAATTATTTGGACTACCTGAAAGCTATGATCAAAAAACAGCCGAGATATCATCTTTCAAGAAATTAGCAAGGGAAACAACATTGATATTCTAGACCCAGAGTGTAAAATAAATATTGAAAGAATCCACTGATTGCCTCCTGAAAGAGATCGAAAAAGGAAATCCCCTACGAATATTGTAGCCAAATTCCAGAGTTCCCAGTTAAAGTAAGAAAATGTTACAAGCAGCCAGAAAGAAACAATTTGAGTATCATGGAAATACAATCAGAATAACACAAGATCTAACATGTTCTACATTAAGGGATCAAAGGGCTTAGAATATGATATTCTGGAGGTCAGAGGAGCTAGGATTAAAACCACAAAGCACCTACCTGGTAAAAACAAGTATAATACTTAGAGGGGGAATGGAATTTCAATGAAATAGAGGACATTTAAGCATTCTTACTGAAAAAACTAGAACTGAATAGAAAATATGACTTTCAGATGGAAGAATCAAGAGAAGCATGAAAAAGTAAACAGGAAAGAGAAATCATAAAGGATTTATTAAAGTTGAACTGTTTACATTCATACATGGAAAGATGATATTGGTAACTCATTAGAACTTGTTTAGTATTAGGAGGGTTGTAAGAAATATAGACAGACAGACAGATAGAGAGAGAGAGAGAGAGAGAGAGAGAGATAGCACCAAGGATGAGTTGAAAATGAAAGTATGATACCTAAACAATAAATTTAAGGGAGGAGAGAGGAATATATTGGGAGTTGTAGAAAGGGAGAGATAGAATGGGGTAAATTATCTCACATAGAAGAGGCAATAAAAAGGGTTCACAATGGACAGGAAGAGAGGGGAGGTGAAAGGGAATTAGTGAACCTGACTCGCAGTGGATTTGACTTAAGGAGGAAATAATATACACACTCAGTTGGGTATCATACCTTACAGGAAAGTAAGGGGAAAGGGATGGGAGAGAGAATGATAGAAGTGTGGGGATATTGGGGAGTAATCATAAGCAAACACTTTTGGAAAGGGACAGACTCAAAGGAGAAAACAGAATAAGTGGGGGGTGGAATAGGATAGAGGGAAATATAGTTAGTCTTTCATAACATGACTATTATGGAAGTGTTTTGTATAACTATACATGTATAACCTATATTGAATTACTTCCTCTCTCAATGAGGGTAGGTGGGGAGGGAATGTGGAAGAGAATTTTGAACTTAAAATTTTTAAAACGAATGTTAAAAAAATTGCTAATATATGCAACTGGGAAATAAGATGTATGGGAGATGGGGTATAGAAATCTACCTTGCCCTACAAGAAAGTAAAGGTGAAGAGGATAAAGTGGAGGGGACAGTGTGACAAAAAGAAGGGCAGATTTGGGGAAGGGGTAAACAGAATGCATGCCATATCAGGGAGGAGGGAGAGGAGAGATGGGGAGAAAATTTGGAACTCAAAATCTTGCAGAAATAAATGTTGAAAACTAAAAATAAATTAATTAATCTAAAAATAAATAAAATAGATTTTTATAGACCTCAAGAAATGGGAGAAGTACCCACATGTACAAAAATATTTATAGTAGCTCTTTTTGAGATGGCCAAGTACTGAAATTGAGGAGATGGATATCAATTGGGGAACAACTGAACAAGTTGTGGTATATGAATGCAATGAAGTACTATTATGCTATAAGAAATGACAAATAGGTGGTCTTCAGAAAAACCTGGAAAAACTTATATGAACTGATGCTGAGTGAAGTGAGCAGAGCCAGGAGAACATCATACACAATAACAGCCACAGTGTGTGAAGGCTGTTTTTGATAGACTTAGCCCTTCACAGGTATGCAAAAACCTAAAACATTTCCAAAGGACTCATGATATAATGCCATCCACATCCAAAGAAAGAACTATTGAATTAGAATGCAGAATGAGGCAGACTATTTTCTCTTTTGTTATGTTTTATTTTGTTTTCCCATTGTTTCTCCACTCATTTTAATTCTCCTATGCAACATGTTTAATATGAAAATGTGTTTAATAGGAATGTATGTGTAAAACTCAGATAAGATTGCATGCCATCTTGGGAAGGGAGGGGTGGAAGTGGGGGGAGAAAATTTGGAACTTATGGAAGTGATTGTTGAAAACTGAAAACAAATAAATTAATAAATTTGGGAAAAAATATAAAAAAAAAAGAATAACAACTCCAGTACTTTAGAGGGTTTATAAAAAGACATGGATAAGATGCATACAGGAAGAAAAGGTACAGAGTAGTTGCAATCTGTGTTTGTGGAGGCAGTTAGATGCCCCAATACATAAAATGCTTGACCTATAATCAGAAAGACCTGAGTTCAAAAATACATTCTCAGACATCTGTGACTCTGGGGAGGTCATTTAAACTCTACCTATCTCAGTTTTCTTTTTTTCAAATACAAAGTGTGGATAATACTAGCATTTAAATTCCAGGGTTATGAGAGGTAAAGTGCATAGCATAGTGCCCAACATGTAAACCAGTGATATAAAAACATGAACTATTTAATAATGATAACAATGAAAATAACAATAATATTCATAGCAGTGAGATCATTGATCCATCTAGAGTCATAGGCTCATAGGACTAAAGCTGGAAGGCAGTTGACATCCTCTAGTACCAACTTCACCTTTATATGACAGGTGACGAAACTGAAACCCAGAGAGGTTGTGACTTGCCAAAAGTAACAGAAACAGTAAACAATAGGGTGGTGGGAATTGGAACCCAGAACCACTTGATTCTATAAACAGTTCTCTTTCTTTTGTACCATGACACCTTAAACATAGGTCCTAGAGTTGGAAATAGCTTTCGTGAAGATATAGCTCAACCCCCTGAACTACCTAAGAATTTATCATATGTCTAAGAAACCAGATTCTCTGGTTCTCAATCTTATGTGTTTTTGGTTTTGTCCTGAGTATTGATAGGTATATAGGAACTCCCATGAGTATTGTACTGGATCAAAAGCTGGCCTCGGAGTCAGGAAGATTTCGGTTCAAGTTCTTCATCTGACATACATAAGTTGTGACAAATCATTTCAATTTTCAATGCTCAGGGTAATTCTCTATCAAGAAAAGTTACAGAAAAGGTACCAAGATGTAGTGGGAGTGAGAGTTTCCACATCCCTGGGCCCCTAGTATCTGTGAAAATCAGGGTTTCTCTACATGAAGTCCCAGTGTGGAAACAATAAAAAAGCTAGTTTAACTAAATCATATGCTACATAGAGAGAAATAAAATGGAAGAATACTGGAAAGGTAGGTATTTCATCCAAGAAGGAATCAAAATCATTTGACTTTCTTTATCAGGAGAGTGACATTGTCAGAGCTGTGCATTAAGATCACTTTGATAGCTGAGTAGAAGACAGGAATGGGCAGAGAATGGAATCTAAACGATACAGGAACAGTAATAGTTTCAGAAAACAAAATTTTCTGAAAAATAAATGTTCAATTCTCATTCTTTCTCTTTTCATCTCTGACCCCAGCGCCACATAGCTATAATATGTAACTATCTATAATATGTAAATTAGCTGATGGAAGGAAATGTATCTTTTAATCTTTTGAATTTATCGTTTCCCCCTTAACCACTCACTGTAGCACCTGGAACACAGTTTACCTCCATTGATACTGCTGAGTGGCAGAAGAGACTTATTTAATCAAATAGTTCTCTTACATACTGAAGTAATTCCTTATCCCTGAGACTTGGAGAAACAGACTGCCCTGAGCTGCATGCTAATTTGTTCCAGTGTTATGTACAACCTGTTCATTTTCTTTCTGAATATGTTACCTCAACAATCATCCCCTCTGCTCAAGGCAGATAATTAGGTGCCTTCCCCTTCATCACAAGCTCTAAATAGGTTACCAATATCTTATACCTACTGGGAGATAATTAGAAGGAATATATATATATATATATATATCTTTTTTTAAGCATTTGATTTTATGCCCAATAATATGGCAAGACTATCATTATCATTTATTTTATAAGATTTCTGAGTTCCAAAATTTTCTCCCTCCCTAAATTCCCTCCTATCTTCAAAAAATGGTAGGCAATTTGATGTTATACATGTCTCATCACATTATTATTCACATATTAGTCATAGTTGTGAAAGGAGAAACAGATCAAAAGGGAAAAACCCATGAAAAAGAATGAAATAAGTGAAAAAATATGGTTAAGTCTGCATTCAGAGTCCATCAGTGTTTCATATGGATGTAGATACTATTTTTCTTCATGAGTCCTTTGTGTTTGTCTTGGATCATTGCTTTGCTGAAAAGAGCTGACTTATACATAATTGATCCTCACAAAATGTTGCTGACCTTGTGTGCAGTGTTTTCCTGGTGTTGTTCATTTCTCTTTGCATCATTTTGTACAAGGTTATCCATGTTTTTCTGAAATTTTCCTGTTCATCATATCTCTTTGGACAATAGTACTCTGTTACATTCGTGTAGTGTAACTTGTTCAATCATTCACCAAGTGATAGCCATCCTCTCAATTTCCAGTATTTTGAATTAAAAAAAGCTATCATAAATGTTTGTGATCCTTTTCCCATTTTCATTGTTTTTGGGATGCAAACCTAGTGGTAGTATTGATGGATCAAAAGGCAAGTGCAGTTTTATAGCCCTTTGGACATAGCTCTAAATTGCTCTCCAGAATGGAGAAGTACATTAGAGTTTCAATTTTCCCACATCTTCTCCAGCAGTTTTTCTTTTCCTTATTAGCCAGTTGGATAGATGTGAGGTTGTACCTCAGAATGGTTTTAATTTGCATTTCTCTGATCAAAAGTGATTTAGAGCACTTCTTCATATACCTATAGATAGCTTTGATTTCTTCATTTGAAAACTGTCTGTTCATAGCCTTTGACCACTTTTCAGTTGGGGATTGGTTTCCATTCTTATACATTTGATTCAGTTCTCTATGTACTTTATCATTTAAATGAGGACTTTATCAGACACACTTGCTTAACGCTTGTTTTCCAGCTTTCTCCTTTCTAATTCTGATTACATTGGGGTTATTTTGGTACAAAATCTTTTTTATTTTAATATAATCAAAATTTTGTATTTTACATTTTATAATGTTCTCTAACTCTCGATCTCTTTTTAACTAGGTCTATTTTTTTTTTTTTTTGCTTTCACTTTGTCTGACATCAGGATTTCTACCCCTGCATTTTTTTTACTTCAACTGAAGCATAATATATTCTGTTCCAGTCTTTTCTCTAGGAACATCTTTCTACTTCAGGTGTGTTTCTTGTAAATAACATTTTGTATTATTCTGTTTCTTTATCCACTCCACTCTCTACTTCTGTTTCATGGGAGAGTTTATCCTATTCAGATTCACAGTGATGATTATTGTCAGTGTATTTCTCTACATCCTATTTTTCTTCCTCTGTGTCCTCTCCTTTCACTCTTTCCTTCCTCACAAGTGTTTTGCTTCTTTCTACTACCTCCCCAGACATGCCCATCCATTTGTCAGTCCCCCCCCCCGCCATACTATTACTTAATTTCCACCCTTCCTACTTCCTTGTTGGGTAAGACAGATTTCTGTTTTAAATGACTGCATATATTATTCCCTCTTTGAACTCAAGTTTCAAGTTTAGCCTATTCTCTCTTTTTCCCTACACTGTAATAGGTTTTTCATGCCT
Source organism: Potorous gilbertii (assembly GCA_028658325.1). Lineage (NCBI taxonomy): Eukaryota > Metazoa > Chordata > Mammalia > Diprotodontia > Potoroidae > Potorous > Potorous gilbertii. The sequence continues at coordinate 14,879 of JAQQSK010004911.1, forward strand.
CTTCTTGTGGAATAATTTACCCCATTCTACCTTTTCCTTCATTCATTACTCAGTGTGCTCCTCTTTTTAATTCCTTCATTATTTTTCATATCATTTTCTCAAATTCACCTTATACCTATGTATACTCCTATCTGTACTGCTAGTGATATAAGTATCATCTTCCCATGTAGGGATGTAAATACTTGAACTCTATTGAATCTTTATATTTTCTTTCCCCTTTTTACCTGTTCATGTTTCTCTTAGGTCTTGAAAATGGAGGTCAAATTTTTGGTTTAGTTCTGGTCTTCCCCTCATGAAAATCTGAAATCTTTCTATTCCACTGAATGACCACTTTTTCCCTTTAATGTACTATGCTTAATTTTCTGGGTAAGTGATTCTTGGTTGTAGTCTTAGCTCTTTTGCCTTCAGGAATATCACGTTCTGTGACCTACGATCTTTTAATTTTGCAGCTGTTAAGTCCTTTGCAATCCTGATTGCGGCTCCCTACCATCTGGTTTATTTTTTCTCTGGCCACTTGCAGTATTTTTTCCTTGACCTGATAGTTCTGAATTTGACTATAATATTCCTTGAAATTTTTATTTTGATATTTCTTTCCTGAGATGACCGATGGATTCTTTCAATGCCTTTTTTTGCCCTTTGGTTCCAGGATATCAGGGCAGTTTTCCTTGATAATTTCTTGAAAGATGTTGTCCATGTCCTCCTTCTGGTTATGGCTTTCAGGTAGTCCAGTAATTCTGACATTGTCTCTCCTGGATCTATTCTCCATGTCAGTTGTTTTTCCAGTAAGGTACTTTAAGTTTTCTTCTATTTCTTTTTGAATATACTTGCTGGATTCTTCATGTCTCATAGAGTCATTAGTTTTCCCTTGTCCAATTCTAACTTTTAAGGAGGAGTTTTCCTCGCGTAACTTGTTTTCTATTGGGCCAATTGTACTTTGAAAGAATTGTTTTCTTCAATGTATTTTTGTACCTCCTTTTCCAGTTAGCCAGTTCTGCTTTTTAAGCAGTTACTTTCCTTTTCCAATAAGTTGACATTTTTTCAGAATTCTCTCACATTGCTCATATTTATTTTCCTAATTTTTCTTCTTAATCTCCTATATTATTTTAAAGCTCCTTTATGAGCTATTCCATAAGTTCTTTCTAAACTTAAGACTATTTCCTGTTTTCCTTTGAGGTCCTGTCTATAGGTTTTGACATAGTTATCCTTTTCTGAGTTTGTGTCTTCATATTCCCTGTCACCATACTAACTTTCTATGGTCAGATTATTTTTGTTGTTGTTTTTTGCTCATCCTTTTTGACCATTTCCCTTTCTTTTAAATTTCAGTTCTGCACCTGGGGTGGAATAGGCACTGTCTGAAGCTTCTTGTGTCACTAACTACCGGTTCTGTTTGCATAGTGTTGTGCCAATGTTGCCTTGAGACCCACAGGGGACTCTCATGTCTGGTGCCATACAGAGGAGGTGGTATTGAAGGCATGGCTGGTGCTGTTGGGGATCATAGTTGTCTGGCAGCTTACATGTGCTGATCCAGGTTCCTATTGCTGGTGACTAGCATGTACTGAGGCTGGTGAGGTTTTTCTTCATTTCTATGGGATACACTGAGGCATATGGCAGGGACCAGAGTTAGCAACTGCCTATTGGCTTAGATGTGCATAAGATTAGCATCTACTTGTTTGCCCAGGGCTATGCAGAAATATGGCAGTCCTCAGAGCTCAAGTCTTCACATTCCTCTGGTTATGCTGAAGCACATAAAGGGCTCTGGTGTTGGATATTCCACCTGCTCCATTGCACTGGGGCTCAAGATTTATCACTGATTTCCTAAGATGGGGATTGCTGCTGGCTTGCTAGGATGCTTTCTATCCTGGATTGGGTTCCCCCTTTACCTGAGTAAGACAGACCTTTACTGGTGATCTTTCATGTTTCTTCAGCACAAAGATTATTTCACCCCATCTTTTTCCTGGTTCTGCTGTTCCAGGATTTGTTTGGAGGCATTAACTTATAATGGTTTGGAGGTGAATGTGGAAGAGTTACAGCCATTTACTGCATATTCCACTCTCTTGGCTCCTGGCATCACATGGTTGCATTCTTTTCTATTTGTCTATCTATATGAGGGAAAGAAAGTAAGAAAAAGAGATGGAGAGAGTCTCTACTTGGGAGAAGACTTTTAAGAAAATCACTCCATCTTAAAAAATTATAATGCCTTGCATGTCATGATTGTAACAATAGTTGGAAAGGACTCTATATTAAAGAACAAAGAAAATGGATAACAATGAGATGACCCTAGAAGCTGGAGAATATCTGTGAGTTCTTAGTCCTGCCCTTCAGCTATCCTTGACCTAAATAAAATCTAAGCTAAATTGTTTTCATCTCATGTGGGCAATAGAGTTTAGAGCAGTCTCATTCCTAACCTATGCATCAGTTCAAAAGATCTGCTCTTGTGTTTAGAAATGTATAGCTTCTTATGAAGTACCAGGAAGTGGAAAAGGCACAGTTATAATTGCTGTACTTGTTTAAAAAAATAATAGAACTTATCTGAACCTTTAAAATAGTATTGGGCTGAAAGCACTTTCTTGTCCACAAGAAACATCTCTTTCTCTTCTGCTATGAATATTTGTAGAACTGATTTGATATCTGCAAGAAATCTGTATGCATCAAAACCAACTTAAAAGTCTTAGGAATACATAAAAGGTAGCATTTGAAAAGTTTAAACAGTTTGGGTTGGCCATAGTATTCATTTATAAATGAAAGGCTTGAATTAGATGAACATAATTTGTCCTCTTCCAATTCTGAGAATCCAGCTGTCAAAGCCTGAGAAAATCCTCAGTTAACCTCAGTTTCTTCATAAGTAAATGAAAATTTAAACAAGCTGCTTTTTAAGGACCCTTCTTGCAAAAACATTTTATAATTTTCAGAATAATGGTCTAAGATTTATCTTTGTGAGCCTCTGATGAATTGCAATGCAGATCACATTCTTCATTCATTCAACAAAAATAATTTAGCACCTACTATATGCAAGATACTAAGTTGATATTGTTGTTTTTGTCATTGCAGTTGAGTATGACTTCATGACCCTACTTGGGGTTTTCTTGGTAAAGATAATCATTGTCATTTCCTTCTCCAGCTCATTTTTAGATAAAAGAATTGAAGTAAAAAGGGTTAAGTGACTTGCCTAGGGTCACCCAGCTAGTAAGAGTCTGAGGACTAATTTGAAGTCAGAAATATGAGTCTTCATGACTTCAGGATTCACGGTGATAGGTAGGAAATTGAGTGAAGGAGATAACGCTAAAAACTGAGAAATTAGGATAGACTTTCTGTAGTTGGACCATGAAAAAAACTCAGAATTCTGAGGCAAAGGTGAAGTGAGATAGCTCATTCCAAGCATAGGACAACCTTACACAGGCAAAAAAAATGGAATCTTCGGTACACATAACATGTAGACCAAATTGGCAGAAAACTTCACTTACGAAGTTCTGACCAAAACAACTCAGAGGTTACTACCTTATGTTAGAAATAAAAAAGAATAAAAATATAGAACTAGAACATGACTATGTCCATTCATTATAATTCTTTATACTTTTGCTCTTACTTTTTATGCTTTATTCTTTTATATTTTATTCATTAATTAGCTCACTCTATTTCTTCAACAAATATTCTACAAATACTTTCTGTCATGAGGCAGAATATATGGGCTTTTCCTCATACACAAAAAATGAACAGCACTATAATAACCATAGAGAGGCATATGGAACAATTAAAGCTGTCTCTGTCCTATAAGGAGTTATAAAGTACTCTAGTAGGGGTGAAAAGTTATATCCCCAATGTATCTAAGGATTTAAAGACAGTTTACACAAAATGTCTAATGAATAGCATAGGTAATGTGTGATTTAGAATTACAGGTGAAGGGTTCATTAACAACTGGTACTCTCCATGAAAGGTGATTAGAAATAAAGTAGTTGGAAAAGAAGCATCCGAGATAGGAGAATGGTAAATCAGAACCATAGATTTGGCATTATGTACCTGATGTAAATGTGATAGATGGTAAACTAGTTTGGACAGAATGAAGAGTATTGTACAGGGTAGTAGGAAGAGAAAATTTTGAAAGGTAGGTTGGGGCCAGAGCTCTAAGAATCCATAATACTCCTGTGTAAGGAGTAAGAAATAGGAAAATTTGTATATTTAGTGGCAAAAAGGCATAGTAGAAAAAGTACTTGTTCTAGAAGGTATAAGGAGAATCTGCCCCCATTCCCACCCCACTGCCAGCTAGTTGATATAATCACAGAATGTATGAAGTAATTCCAAAGTTTCAGTCATCAATATGTTAACAAAGTTCAACAACATGTTTATTCTACTCACTCCTTTGCATTTGTGGCAAAGCTCTGTGATTGAATTGGAAGAGAGCTCAGCTTTGGACAGTCAAAGACTTGTCATGCACCTTGAGAGCTACTAAAAATCCAAGTCTGACAAACTTTAGATACAGTTCAAGAATCTGATGATTTTGGGCCCAGAAATGGCATTTTAGAATAATATCCCTGCAATTCTACCAGAGAGCAACAAAGGGAAGAAATGTTCTCTCTTCCCATCCCCATCCTTACCCCATTACTTTATAAAAGTGCTACTTAAAGCAGTAGAAAATACCAAATCCATCAGTGAGTACTTAGGAGAGGTAAGAATTTTAAGGAAGAGATCAAGGACACATATTCTATAGATAGGCACAGTTAAAGAGAGATAATATTTGAAGCAGGAAGTAGCTTCAAGAATTGAGACCTTTCTCTATAGAAGAAAGCTCACTAAAGATTGTAAAGAGAGCTAGGTCTGGAAGTTGAGAATCAAACTAAAGATCAAAAACTCCATCTAATGAAGATACCGAGCAAAGACTCTGAGTTTGGGAAGGGAGAAGGTTGCAAAAAGTTCAGAGGCCCTACAGCTCTAGAGGCATAAGTTGTTTTGGCCATATTTGTTCCCTACACTAGGATTGTGCTCTCATGTTTCCCCAGTGTTTCCAAAAGCATTTTGTGTATCTGTGGAGAAAATCTGCCTCTGCTTTATAGGGAATAGTTAGTAGCTGTTATTCTTACTATTCCATCTTGGTAAAAAGCTTTTGTTATGAACTAGTTATGTCTATTTGGTGGGCAGAAAAGGTGAAAAAACTAGCAGAGGCTCATGGCTTCAAGTTTGTGAGAATAATTATTTCTGTGGAGATCTGATCTGTAAATTTGTGAATGGCAAGCTCAGAAGGGGTTCTACCTGTAAAGGATAAGATTGGACAAGAATACCAGTGAAGTCTCCTTAGCCTCTTAAATAATGAAAGTAGCATTCTACAAATGTAACAGAAACATGCTCAATGAGAAAATGCTCCTTAAAAATGGGACTAATTGGGGGCAGAGCCAAGATGGTGGAGAAGAAAGACACACATATGCTAGCCCTCCCCTCACAGCCCATAAAATACATGTAAAGAAAGACTCTCAACAAATTCTAGAGCAGCAGAAGCCTCAGAAAAACAGAGTGGAGATTTCCAGCCCAGGGTGACCTGAAAGGCTGACGGGAAATGTCTGTAGCACAGGAGGCAGAGGGGAGCCCAGCCCAGCCTTGGCTGCTCAGCAGGGTGCAGTTCTGGGAGGAGGACTCATACAGGGCTCAGGGTTGGAATCTCCAGTTGCTGTAGTAGTGGTTTGCAGATCCCCCCACCCACAGGTACCAAAGGTCAGTGAGAAGGTTTTTTCAGCTGGCCAAGAAGGGAGAAGGGTGAAGGGGTTTCCCACAGCTCTGGCCTCAGGCAGTGGCCACAGAGGTCATATCAGGCAGGCAGCAGCAGTTTCTACAGCAGCCCCTACAGCAGCCCACATCCATTGTTGGATCCTAAAAACCCTGGGGGCACTGAGCAGCTGATTTTTACCTCAGCCCTCTATAGAGGCCCTGAGGCAGCTGATCTTTATCTCACACTGAATGGTGGCCCTGCCCATGCAGCTTATCTGAATCTCAGGCTCAGTGCTGGCTTGGCAGAACTAGAGGCCTGGTAGTTGTGAGGAGGAAACTCTACTAAGATTCTGGCTACAAAAATTTCTACCTGCTACCAGACAAGTGCACACACTTGATTGTGCCACTTGAGAGAAACTGAGATCTTACAGATCCCCAGAGTATAACCTATTGTTGAGAAAGGACCCAAAATTCAAGTAACTGGTTGAGAAAATGCCCAGAAAAGGGAAAAAATAAGACCATAGAAGGTTACTTTCTTGGAGAACATATATCTTCTCCCATTCTTTCCAATGAGGAAGAACAATGTTTATCATCAGGGAAAGACATAATAGTCAAGGCTTCTGTATCACAAACATCCAAAATAAATATGCAATGGTCATGGAAGAGCTCAAAAAGAATTTTGACAATCAAGTAAGAGAGGTGGAGGAAAAATTGGGAAGAGAAATGAGAGAGATGAAAGAAAATCATGAAAAGTAGGACAACACCTTGTTAAAAGAGACCCCAAAAAACGCTGAAGAAAATAACACCTTGAAAAATAGGCTAACTCAATTGGCAAAAGAGGTTCCAAAAGCCAATGAGGAGAAGAATGCTTTCAAAAGCAGAATTAGCCAAGTGGAAAAAGAGGTGCAAAAGCTCACTGAAGAAAATAGTTCTCTCAAAATTAGAATGGAACAGATGGAGGCTAATGACTTTCTGAGAAACCAAGAAATCACAAAACAAAACCAAAAGAATGACAAAATGGAAGAGAATGTGAAATAACTCATTGGAAAAACAACTGACCTGGAAAATAGATCCAGGAGAGACAATTTAAAAATTATGGGACTAC
>JAQQSK010004912.1:0-22693 GCA_028658325.1 Potorous gilbertii
AGAAGGGAAGGATGATAGAAGAGAGGGCAGATTGATGATAGGGGAAATTAGAATGCTCAGTGTACTGGGGTGGGGGAGGGGACAAATGGGGAGAAAATTTTGGAACCCAAAATCTTGTGAAAATGAAGGTAAAAAGTTAAATGAATAAATTTATAAAAATAAATAAATAGATAAATAAATAAAAAAAAGGGGGGAAAAAAAAAGAAAATAGGGATTGGTGAACCCTACCTAATAGATCTCTTTGCTTCTCAGTAAATACCAGAGCATTCCAATACAGGCATGTAAACTCCATTTGGCATAGAAAACTCTTCACAGTCTGAGCAAGCCCTATCTTCCCAATCTTAGGATACATTTCTACTTTTTACACCCTCTGTATTCCAGTCATACTGGCCTATTCACTGTTGTACTCACACTATGCTCCATTTTACCATCTCTAGTTTTTCACAGGCTGTACCCAATGCCTGGAATGTTGTTCCTCCTATTCATTACCTATTAGAATCCCTTTTATTAAACCTAGGTCAAGTGCCCACTCCTAAGACATAATCATTTCTCCAATGGCTAGTATCTTATCCTACTTTCAGTCTACTCTGAAGGTATCTTGTATATGCCTATTTATATACATATCATTAAACTAGCTTTCCCATTATTCATATATCACACTTTATTTTCCATCTCTCAGTTGTTGTATTTGCTGTTCCACATAAGAGCCTTGAAAGTTCTCCTCTCTTACTTTGCCTTCTTAGGGTCTCCAACCCCTGTCAAAATTTAGCTTGAGTGGTATCTTCTGTACGAGGCCATCCCTGATCCTCCCAGTTATGAGTATGCTTCCTCATCCTTTGAGTCATTACATGCATAAAACCACACAGTATACGTACATCTTATCTTCCTAGGGAGAAGCTAAGGTCCCTGAGGGTAGAGACTCACTTTTTTTTAAGCTGTCAAAGCCTTCAACACCTAATCTATCTTTCAAGACTCATTGAAAATTGATCCAATGATCCTACTCTCCTTCTTTAACTCTGTTATCCAGCAGACCAAACTGGATTTCTCATTCTTCCTCATATAAGATACTTCCTCTCTTATATCTTTTCCATCGCGGTAGTCATGCTCCTTGCTTGGAATACACTCCTACCTCAGCTTCAGAGAATCCCTTCAAGATGTAGCTAAAGCCTTACCTTCTACAAGAAGCCACATTCCTGATCCCTCAAATGCTAGTGCCCTCCCTCCCAAGCTATCTTGTATTTGACTATTTTGAACTTATACTCTTTAAATATATTTGATAGATATTTACTTTTATTCCCCATTAGCTCCTTATGACTAGACAGTGTTTCATTGCTATACCCAATAACTAACAATTCCTGGTAAATACTTGTCATTTAATAAATGCTTATTGATTAAATGATAAGCTTTCATTGACTCAACAAATTTTTATTAAACATTTATCTTTACAAAACATTTTTTGCACAAATGAAGTCAGATTTAAGTAAGTGGAAAAATATCAGTTGCTCCTGGTAGGCTGAGCTAATATAATAAAAATAACAATTCTATCTAAATTAATTTATGTATTCGGTTCCATACCAAACTACCAGTGCTACTTTCTAGCTCTACAAAAATAATATCAAAATTTATCTGGAAGAACAAAAGGTCCAGAATATCAAGGAAACTAATGAAAAGAAGTGCTAGGGAAGGTGACCTAGGCCTACCAGATCTCAAATTGTATTATAAAGCAGCAGTCATCAATACCACTTGGTACTGCCTAAGAAATAGATAGGTAGACCAGTGGAATAGTTTAGGTACTCAAGACATAGTAGTCAATGAATATAGCAATCTACTATTTGATAAACACAAGGAACCCAGCTTCTGGAATAAGAACTCTCTGTTCGACAAAAATTTCTGGGACAAGAGTAAAATCCAAATGTATATGTGATCTAGGTATAAAGATTGATACTATAAACAAATTAGGGGAGCAAGGAATAGTGTATTTGTCAGATGCATGGAGAATGGAGAAATATTTGGCCATACAAGAGATAAAGAACATTACAAAGTGCCAAATGGAAAATTTTGATTACATTAAATTGAAAAGTTTTTGCATAAACCAACCCAATGCAACCAAGATTAGGAGGAAAGCAGAAAACTGGGAAAGAATTTTTGTAACTAGTGTCTCTGATAAAGGCCTCATTTCTAAACTATATAGATAACTGAGTCAAATGTCCAAAAATACAAGTCATTCCCCAATTGATAAATGGTCAAAGGATATAAACAGGTCGTTTTCAGAGGAAGATATTAAAGCTATCTATAATCATATGAAAAAAATGGTTTAAATCACTACTGATTAGAGATATGCAAATCAAAACAACTCTCAGGTACCACATCACACCTATCAGATTGGCTAACATGACAAAATAGGAAATGATAAATGTTGGAGAAAATGTGGGAGATTTGGAACACTAATTCATTGTTGATAGAGCTGTGAGCTGATCCAACCATTCTGGAGAGCAATTTGAAACTATACCCAGAGGGCTACAAAAATGTGCATACTCTTTGACCCAGGAATATCACTTCTAGGACTGTATTCCAAAGAGATCAAAAAAGTGGGAAAGGGTCCCACATGTACACCTCTTTGTGGTGACCAAGCACTGGAAAACAAGGGAATGTCCACCAACTAGGGAATGACTGAGCAAGTTGTGCTATATGAATGTAATGGAATACTACTGTGCTATAATAAATGATGAACAGGAAGACTTCAGAGAAGACTGGAAGGACCTATATTAACTGATGCTGAGTGAAATCAGTAGAACTAGGAAAATTTTGTACACAGCAATAACCATAGTGTGAGATGAATTTTTCTGGTACACTTAGTCTTTCACAATGATGCAAGGACCTAAAAAATTCCCAATGAATTCTTGAGACAAAATGCCTTCCACATCCAGAGAAAGAACTGGGGAATTGGATAGCAGAATGAAGCAGACCATTTTCTCTTGTGTTATGTTTTGTTTTGCTTTGTTGACATGGTTTTTCTCATTTATTTTAATTCTTCTATGGAACATGGCTAAGGTGAAAATGCATTTAAAAAGAATGTATTGTAGAACCTATATAAGATTGCATATCATTTCTAGAAAGGATTGGGGAAGGAGGAGGTAATGATGGGGAGGGAGGGGAAAAAATCTAAGGTATATGGAAGTGATTGTAGAAAACTTAAAACAAATAGGATAATTAAAAAAAAACAAAAACATTTATCTTGCTCAAAGTACTAAATTAGTATAAGGTACCTACCCCAGTATCAAGAAGAAGACAAGTTCACAACTATTTATATTACAACAAAGTATATAAATAAATACTACCTGAGTGATATAAATAAAATTGGAATTAAAAGAGGGAGGGATCACTTCAGGTTTGAATGATCATTTAAGGCTTCCCAGAGAAGATGGCTTTAGATCTTGGCCTTGAAAGATAGAAAATACACCAATAATAGGAAAGATAACTAGTCAACAGGCAATCTAGGGAGGTCAGTCCACATGGTAAGAAAAGAATGAATATAAACCATTAGAGAATTATAACCATTCTGGATATTACCATGAAAGCTAAGAAAAAGGATTATTTGGCGGGGGGGCAGAGGCAAGATGGCAGAGTAGAAAGATGGACCTGATGTAGCCTTCTCCCCAGAGTCCATAAAATACCTGTAAAAATGACTCTAAACAAATGCTAGAGGAGCAGAAGGCACAAAACAACAGAGTGAAAGAGATTTACATCCCAAAACATCCTAGAAGACCGACAGGAAAGCTCAATCACACTGGACTCAGAAAGAAGTTCAGGGCAGCCTTGGTGGCATAGACAGGACTGGAGCAGGCTTCAGAGAGCAGAAACATGGGCAGTAGCTGTGGTTCCCAGATTTCTCAACCCACAAAGCCAAAGACAGCTTCAGACATCAGTAAGAAAGGATGAGAAGGAACATGGTCTGGCCCCAGTCCTGGCCCCAGCCACTATGGCAGCAGCCTTCACTTTTGGAGCCCTGGGCCTAAGACCCTGGGGAAATCGAGCAGCTGATCTGAGTCTCAGTCCTGAGTGGTGGTCCTATGGTAAGGAGGAGCGCTGGCATGTGGTGCATGTGGAGAGGGAACCCTAATTGTAGCTCTAAGGCAGAAAAGAGTGCTTATTGTTCCCAGACCAGATTGCAGGCCAGGAGAGAAGTAAACTCCTCTCCCTTGATTATCCCTCCTTGGAGGAACTGAGAACTTACAGGTCCCTACAGTATACCCTAAACTTGACAAAAGACTCAAAAGTCAAGTAACTGGCTGGAAAATGCCCCCAAAATGGGAAAAAGTAAGGTTATTTTCTTAGTGAAAAGGTATTTTTTTCTATTCTTTCAGATAAGGAAGAACAAAACATAACATCAAAGTCAAGGCTTCTATATCCCAAACCTCCAAAAAAATATGCAATGGTCTCAGGCCATGCAAGAGCTCAAAAAGGATTTTGAAAATCAATAAGAGAGGTGGAGGAAAAATTAGGTAGAGAAATAAAAACAATGCACGAAAATCATGAAAAACAAGTCAACAGATTGCTAAAGGAGACCCAAAAAAATGCTGAAGAAAAATAACACTTTTAAAAATAGACTAACCCAAATGGCAGAAGAGGCCCAAAAAGCCAATGAGGAGAAGAATGCTTTAAAAAGCAGAATTAGCCAAATGGAAAAGGAGGTTCAAAAGCTCGCAGAAGAAAGTAGTTCTTTAAAACTTAGAATGCAACAGATGGAAGTTAATGACTTTATGAGAAACTGAAAAATTATAAAACAACACCAAAAGAATGAAAAAATAGAAGACAGTGTGAAATATCTCACTGGAAAAACCACTGACCTGGAAAAGAGATCCAGGAAGAGATAATTTTAAAATTATTGGTCTACCTGAAAACCATGATCAAAAATAGAGCTTAGACATCATCTTCCAAGAAATTATCAAGGAAAACTGCCTTGCTATTCTAGGACAAGAAGGTAAAATAGAAATGGAAAGAATTCACTGATCACCTCCTAAAAGAGATTCCAAAAGGAAAACTCCTAGGAATATTATAACCAAGTTCCAGAGTTCCCAGGTCAAGGAAAAAATATTGTGAGCATCCAGAAAGAAACAATCCAAGTATTGTCAAAATACAATCAGGATAACACAGGATTTAGCAGCTTCTACACTAAGGGATCAATGGGCTTGAAATATGATATTCCAGAGGTCAAAGGAGATAGGATTAAAATCAAGAATCACCTACCCAGCAAAACTGAGTATAATACTTCAGGAGAAAAAATGCAATTTCAATTAAATAGAGGACTTCCAAGCATTCTTGTTGAAAAGTCCAGAGCTGAATAGAAAATTTGACTTTCAAATACAAGAATCAAGAGAAACATGAAAAGGTAAACAGGAAAGAGAAGCCTTAAGGAACTCATTAAAGTTGAACTGTTTACATTCCTACATGGAAAGATGTTATTTTGTAACCCATGAGATGTTTTTCAGTATTAGGGTCATTAGAGGGAATATGTATATGTAAGTGTGTATGGGTATGTATGTATGTGTATATTATATATGTCTAGGAATATATATGAATATGTGTGCATATGTTTATGTATATATGTATGTGTGTATGTATGTATATATGTGTGTATATATACATATACACACATAGAGGGCACAAGGTGAGCTGAATATGAAGGAAGAATACCTAAAAAAAATAAAATTTACTGTTGAATGGAATGTACTAGGAGTAAAAGAATAGGAGAGGTAGAATGTAGCATATCATCTCACACACAAGATGGAAGATAGAGCTTCTAAAATGGAGGAGAAGAGGGGGGACACGAAAGGAAATAATTGAGCCTTACTCTTATGAGATTTGGCTTAAGGAGGGAATAACACACACTCAATTGGATATAGAAATTTATTTTACCCTTCAGGAATGCAAGGTGGAAGGGGATAGAAGAAGGAAGATAATAGAAGGGACAGCAAATTGGAGAAAGGTGTAATCAGAAGCAAATACTATTGTGGGAGAACAGGTCAAGGGAGACAATGGAATAAATGAAGGGCAGTATTGGGCAGAGGCATATGTGGTTAGTCTTTTACAACATAAATATTATGGAAGTGTTACACATGTATGACCTATATTGAATTGCTTGTTTTCTCATTGAGGGCGAGTGGGGAGGGAAGGAGAGAATATCGAACTCAAAACTTTAAGGATGAAAGTTAAAAAATGTTTTAGCATGCAACTGGAAATTAAGATATACAGGCAATGGAGTATAGAAATCTATTTTGCCTAAAAGGAAAATAGAGGGGAAGGGGGATGGAAAAAGTGGGTAAGAGAAGGGAGGATAGACTGGAGGAAAGGGTGGATGGGGTGCATGCTATCCTGGGGTGGGGGATGGGGAGGAATGGGGAAAAAATTTTGAATTCAAATTCTTGTGGAAGGGAATGTTAAGAACTGAAAAATAAATAAATTATATATTAGAATAAAAAAGAGAAAGAACTAGGTATTTATTAAATGCCTAATATGAGTCAGGCATTGTGCTAAGTGCTTTAAAAATATAATCTCATTTGATTCTCACAAAAATCTTACAAAGTAGGTGCTATCAATATTCTGATTTTATCATCAAAGAAACTGAAACAGACAGAAGATAAGTGATTTCCCCAAGGTCACACAGCTAATAAGTGCCTGAGGCCAGATTTGAACTTGGGTATTCCTGGCTCTAAGTTCAGTGCTCTATCCACTGCACTGATGAAGAGAATTTCAACAAGGAAGAGATGTTGAATAGTTTTAAGTGTTGTACAGAGGTCAAAGAGGACAAAAACAGAGAGATTACTGCTAAAAGGTTGCTAAAAGACTGAAAGAGAGCAACCTAAGTGGAATGGTGGGCTAGAAATCTGATGGACTGAACTGCCCCCTGGGAGGGATGTGGATGAAGAAAAAATATAATACTTCTGCTACTAATAATAACAATGTCTAGCAGCTAATACTATTAACAGCTAACATTTATAAAGTACCTGCTATGGGCCAGGCACTGTGCTAAGTGCTTTACAATTAATGTCTCATCTAATCCTCATAACAACCCTGGGAGCCAGGTACTATTATTTTCCCTATTTTACAGATAAGGAAATTGAGGAAAGCAGAGGTTAAGTGACTTGCCCAGGGTCACCCAGCTAGTATGTGTCTGAGATTAGATTTGGACTCAGCCCTTCCTCACTCCAAGTCTGGGTTCTTTGCCAACTGTACCACACTTTTTTTTTATCATATGAGAAATACTTTCAATGATTTATGCTCAGTATTAGATTTAAAATGCAAATTCATGGTTTTTGTAATGAACAAAGAAACACTCTTTTCCTACATCCTCTGATAGCAGGTGAGTTTATCCCTTCTCCTTATACCATATGTAGCAAACATACGGACATGCTTGTACCTCTCCTTTATCAAGGGACGATTCTCTCCACTTGATAATAAAGTCAAAGATGGTCTAATTAGCCATGCACTTCACCTAGTGATATAAAATGATTACCTAGTGGAATCCTTAGCTACAGTTATTTAAACAGTAAATTGCTCTTTGAGAGAAGCATATTGAGACTCAGCAATTTCAAATGTTAATAATGTTAAATTGGTCAACCTAAGGGACATGGGTTGCACCTAACAGTTACCGCTTGTAACTAATGCCTCCTCAGGGTAGAAACTGGAGAGCTCTTAACAGCACTACTTCTTGCCCAAGAGAGTTTTTCCTTTGAAACATGAACATCCTAACTACAGATAGATGAAAACTAGTCTGAATTTCAACTAAACCAGGGTTTCAGCAGCCTTTTAACCTTCCATATGAGCCTTGTTGAAATTAAATAAAATTAAGCTGTTTGAACTTGTCATTTTTAGATGAAATGCTCTAGAGGGTGAGAGTTTTATTTGACTAATAGGCAGTTCATGAAAAATGCACGATTCTCATGTTTAAGCTAAAGCCAGAGGGACTTATCTACTGATTTAACCTTTTACACAGGAAATAGGCCCGCTTTCCTGAAAATAGTGTTCAAGGTTTCAACCTGAACTTGAAGCAGCAGTTTATGATAGTCTACTTTCCGAATAATCATAATAAAGGCGGCAAGGGTGATCTGCCCAAGTTAGTGTAGGTCTGTCCATGTCACTCCCTTCTCCCACTCAGTAAACTCCACTGATTCCCTATGACCTCCAGTACCGAATATATAATCTTATCTGGCATTTAAAGTCTTTCAAAACCTGTCCCCTTCCCTCCTCTTCTCACACCCAAATAACATTACCATGTACTCTGATCCAGTGATACTGGCCTCCTTGGTGGTCCTTAAACAAGACATCCATCTTTAAGTCTGAGCCTTTCACTAGTTGGGACGTTCCTTCATGCACGGGGGACATGCCCTCTTTATCTCTGTCTCTTGGCTTCTCTGGATTCTTTCCAGGTCCCATTACAGTTTCTATAGCATCTACCAGAAATCTTTCCTGATACTTCTTAATTTTCAAACTTACCCTCTGTTTATTATTTCCAATTTTTCCTATATATAACTTGGTTGCACATAGTTGTTTGCGTGTTTTCTACTCCATTAGACTGTGACCTCCTTGATGGTAGGGAATGTTGTTTCCCTTTCTTTATGACCCTGATCACAATGCCTCAGATATAGTAGCCACTTAATATATGTTTATTAGATTGTTGACTGTTGACTCAGATTCTTTCCTGAGATTCTTTCAAAGAGTTAAAAATTTTAAAAACATTTGATTAATTCTCATAACAGTTTGTTATGAATGAAAAACTGAGGTTAGAAAAAATATATTTTTTAAATGCTTGGTTCAGTCAGGCATGGAGAAACAGAATTTTCGTCTCTGTTGCTGAGAAGGCTAAAGCTACTGGATAATTTGACTCTAAGAGTTCTGAGCTGTAGTAGAACTAGTGCTGATTGGATGAATGCTCTAAACCTGGCATCAATATGGTGAGCTCATTGGAGCAAAGAGTTACCAGGCTGCCTAAGAAGTGATAAACTCAACAGGGTCCGTGTAAGAAAAGTGGAGCAGGCTAATGCTGCCAAGGAAATTGCATTTCTTAATTACACATAGACTGAGAGCACACTCCACTCTTCCAGCCAAAGAGAGATAGGGAGAGCCAGTTTCAAAAACAAAAGAAAAGAAAGAAAAAGAGAAAAGTAAAGAAAAAAACAAACAAGCAGAGAACTAGAAGTAAAGGTAGAGAAAGAAAAGGAAGGAAGGAAGGAAGGAAGGAAGGAAAGAAGGGAGGGAGGGAATAATGTTCTATATTATCTCTCCTGAAACTAAATTTTCAATAGCAGAAAGGGGTAGTCTGGTATTACAAAAAAGTTATTTTATAATCAAAGAGGATTGAGATTATAGTAATTTATTTTGTATTAAAATACAGAGTTGTCCCAACCAATTTGATTTCTCAGTAATATTATTAACAGATTATGACCAAACCCCATTGTTATATCATGAAATCTCACTATAATTTCATTTGGCTAATTGCTGCCAAACACAAATCATAGGGCTAGTAGTTATTTGCCCTATGCTGGCAGCCTCAGGAATTAATACATTACCTGGTAGACAATGGATAGTAACTCGCTTCAACTACAGAGGAGATTCGTGCCGCAGGTAAGGAATTGAATGACCTAAGACTGAATGAACATAAGTTAGGGATTAGATGACCTTGATGGCTGAAGGTGGGGGCCCTTCCATCTGATTTTCTGATTCTATGACATAACTAGTGCCTTAGTTTCCATGGTAAGAACTCCCTAAAGTTCCCCGTAATATTGTGACTAATGATGTGTTTTCATAGAACCAACTAACGACTTCTGAGAAATATGCTTGCATTCCCAATCCCCATTATGCATCTACATAATGTGTCTACATAAGGATATCCTTTATGAAGTCCTATATTTTAGTGTGAGCATTACAATAACCTTTTCTCCATATTACCCTGGTGTGTTGTTGCTCTTGTTTGTTGTTGTTCTTTTTTTTTTTTTAATATTCCTTGGTTGGAATTCACAGGAAGTCCAAAGGAAAGTCGTGAAGGAGTTTCCTAAATTGGGACTGTGTAACTCTCAGTCATGGAAGTGTCCATGGTACAAAAAATACTTAATGCATCAGCCTTTTTCATTTTCCTAGGCCCTCATACCTTTTTACTAAATAAAAATGTGTTAACAAGCAAGAGTCAACTAAGTACCAGGCACTGTACCGTACTGAGCTCTGATGATAAGGCAAAAAGACAATGCCTGCTCTCAAGAAACTCCCAGCAGAGGGGGAATATTAACTGTATATGACATTGTCAGGGGAAAGGTGGTTTAAGAGCTATCAAGTGTTAAAATGTTAAATGTTGATGATAGAACTTGCAAAATAGAAGGGTTGTTTTTATCATGGGGTTTTGTGTTTGTTTGGTGCGTGTGTGTGATAGAGGGTTAATGTAAAGTATTAAAAAAGTTTATACAGGGAAACTTGAGAGCATCAAAGGATGAAAACTTTGTAGTAATCCCACATTAAAACTGTTCACTCACAGGATCTGGTTTTGAGTTCTGCCTCTGATGCTAATTACTTCTATAACTTTGGACAAGTTCCTTATCTCCCCCGGACCTCAGTTTCCTCAAATGTAATATAAGGGGTTGGATGAGATAGGCTTCGTGTTCTCTTCCAATGCTATATCTATGCTTCTGTGATATTGTTATGATTCAAGATCAGTCAACACATTTCATAAATAATCAAAAGAAGTAAATTATAGTGAGATTAAATGATAAGACTAGTCGATAAAGTTTTTTGAATGCTTACAAAGCCCTGTATCAGGTCATACAAAGTTTTTATATTAAGAGAGTTAATTCTAGACTCTGCCCTCATCAAAAAACATATATTCAGCCCAGTCATTACCTTCAAGATAGGATGTTGACAAATTTGAGGGAATTCAGAGGAAGGAAACCAGAAAGGTGAGTGGACTAGAGGTGATACCACATGACTAACTGGCCAGTTAAAGATCTGGGGTTGTTTAGCCTGGGAAAGTCAATATTTACAAAGGACAAAAGATGGCTTGAAGGGCTGTCATTAGAAAGAGAATTAAATGCTTTTCTTGGCCCCAGAGGGAGGAAGTGGAGTCACAGGGTGGAATTTCGAGAGAGGTGATTGTTCAAAACAAACACTATCTCTGAGAGTCATGGATGTCCAAAAGTAGAAGGGGCTCACTCAAGAGGTAACAGGTGTCTTCACTGGAGGTCTTCAAAAGAGGTTTAATTACCACTTGCCTTGGGATATTGTAGAGGGAAGACCTGTTCAGGTACAGATTGGACTTGATTCATACTCTGAGATTTGGGAATTAGAGGACTATATCTGAATTTCATAACTTTGAAATCAAGAGAACAAATTATATTTTAGATAGATATAGATATATCTATACATGTAGGTATATATAGATATATGTCTATATCTATACATAGATATAGATATGCACATATACACACAGAAGTGATTTAGCAAAAAGTACAAAGCCATATGACAGCAAATGAAAATAAGTATGCAAGAACTACAAATTTAATGCATAAATGCTAATGAAATTCAAAATAAGGGAACAGTCGTATTATTAATGACTAGCATTTATTATATGCTCCAAAGCAAGTCACAATTATTCTGAATATAACTTTGAAGTGAAGAGGATACTGTCTTCCCTCTAGCTACTTCCTTACATGTGTATGATGAAGATGCATGTGTAAAAAAAGTCAAAGGGAATTCAAAGATATCATTTAAATGGAAAATTATTATAGAGTTAATGCTTAGGGATTAGTTTTTTATGAACATTTCTCAAAGCGCTACTTTTTGTATGTCGCCTTTAAAAGTCAGCCTATCCATTAAAACATAGACCTGATGAAGTCACATCTGATCTACTCTCATATTTTAATGAATATTAAAAAACCTATTATGACCTACTATTTGCCATTCTAATAATTTCTATTGTATTTAATTATATTCACTTGTGGATAGAAAGTGAAGTTCTTAGACCACTGATTTTAAAAAAGCTTTTATATCTTTATATAAAAAAGTTTTTTTATATAGTTTTTTCTTCTTGTGCTGGAAGCTTTGATTTTTTTAATGCCTCAATGTAGAAGAGACAATATTAATTGTTGATACTAAAGGTGAGGGAAGGTTCAGAAAGAAAGAAACATGACAAGGCAGGTGTGCAATCACTCTATGCAAAAATTACCAGTATAAGAAAAATAGTTAATTGTGTGAAGCACTGAAGTCAGGAATTATTATTGCCTGGCCAAAAATAAAAGAATACTAGTATCAAGGGAAAGAACTTAGGTAACTCAGAGGAATATTCTGGTTCTGGGGAAATGCATCTCTAATGGAAGAGATAATTTAACAGTTTTTTTTTTACTTTAATAAAATAAAATATCCCTTTTACTTCAGTTCTTCCTTCAGAAGTTATAGTCTTTTCCTTTCATTATGAAAAATCCTCCCCTTGGAGACAGAGTGCATCATGGTTTCTGACTTAGTTAACTCAATTGACTAGACCTTTGCACTGCAGAGGTCAAGGCTATCGATTGAATCATCCCGTAAAGGCTGCCAGTTCGTTTGCTCCATTAGTCAGCTACTGACTTAACTTCTATTCTTGATTCATATTGTTGGTAACTAACTGTACAGAAGGAGAAAGAAAATATGGTTGTATCTATGCAAACTCATCATAGCAACTAAAGAAAGATAATTGTTATTGCTCCTGTTCAGTCATGTCTGACTCTTCACAACCCTGTTTGGGATTTTCTTGGTGGAGATAATGGAGTGGTTTGCCATTTTCTTCTCTGGCTCATTTTTACAGATGAGAAAACTGGGACAAACAGGGTTAAGTGACTTTCCTAGGATCCTACAACTAAGAAGTTTCTGAGGCCAGATTTGAATTCAGGAAATTGAGTATTCCTGACTTCAGGCCTGGCACTCTATCTACTGCGCCATCTAGCTTCCCTAAAGAAAGACAGAAGACAAAGAATAGATATTATAGGAGAGGATGATATATAAGATCCAGTCCCACTAAGATCCAGTTTCTTTATGTTAAGAAATATGTAACAGAGTTGGAAATGGTCCATTAAAGGAAAGTTAAAATTGTAGGAGAATGAATAGACTTCCATAGAGGGAGGGTCTCCAATCTAGGGTTGGGGCAAAGGCTAAGAGAAGATCAGGAGAATTTCCCCATTTTTTTATTCATGAAATTTCATATTATAAGAATAAAGAATATTCCTCAGATCTTGAGAGGTAGGTAGCTTTGTTTTTTTCAGGACAAATAAAGTACTGTTTTGTATATTATGTAGAAAATTTATAAACCTCATTGCTCTAAAAGAGCAGTATAGACTAAAAATATAGATGTAGTCAAGAAAGATTTAAATGAATTCTGAAAAAAATCCCCATTAATCAAGGGAAGCTTGATTTTAATATATTCCTGATTTTTTGAATGAGTTAAATAAAAAAGTGTGCATAGAAACAGTGATATTCTGATAGTATTATAGAATGTTTTAAACTACAATATAAAATTAAGAACAATTAGAATTGAATCTAAAGTTAGAAAACTTTATCTTGTTACACAAGAGCTACTTTCTACTGGAATACTTCTCTGATTTTCCCAGTTTCTAGTAAGTTCCACATCTCCCCAAATTGCCTTGAACATATTTTGTAATATTTCAATTTTATATATTCCCTCTATGAGGGCAGGAATGTTTTCACTTCTTTCTCTGTATATCCAGCACAAGTATATAGTAAGCACTTGATAAATGCTTGTCATTTGGTTGATTGACTATGAATAGACATACAATTACTGGATTAGTATTGGAAATCCTTCCCCATATCTTACAACCATCCCCTGTAGAACAAAAGCTTCTCAATTATCTCTGTATCACCAGTGTCACGCATGGTGCATAACATATAACAGACATTTATTTATTGCTCATTAATCTTTATGTTTTTCTCCCTAAATTTTCAATCAAGCATCTAACAACCTGTAATGAGTTCATCAGTAAACATTTACTAAGCACCTACTATGTGCCAAACACTGTGCTAAGACACCATCAAGGAGCTCACAGTTTAACGGGGAAGATGGCATTCAAACAAGATACATACAGAATAAAGTGAAAATAATCAACAGAAGGGAAACACTAAAATTAAGGGGAATCATGAAAGAATTCCTGTAAAAAAGTGGGATTTTTACTGGGACTTAAAGAGAAGCCAGGAAGCTGAAATGAAGAGGGAGAGAATTCCAGGCAAGGGAGACAGCCAGTGTAAATGCCAAGAGTCAGGAGATGAGTATCTTGTTCAAGGAAAAATAAAGAAGGTAGTCATTGGATTGCAGAATTTGTGAGGGAGGGGGGTGGTGAGGAGAGGTATGAGGTTTAACAAAATATGACACAGTGAAAGGGTTCATTATTTAAAATTAACAATATATTTTAAATAAGTATTTTTGTGATCCTATCTCCCCTTCCTTACATTTGCATTTTCCATGCCTCTTAAAAAGATAAAAAAGCAAAAAACTGTGCCAGGTAGAATGAACACATGATTCGCAAAGTAAATACACCACTGACTATTCATTTTCTTTTTTAACTTATTTTTAATTTATGGAATAAAACAAGCATTTCCATAATATAGTATAATAAAAGATGATTGTACAGGAAATAAATCTATTATGTATGATTTGCTATTCCTTTTAAATATATAATAATGTTATCATGTAAAGTTCCTTTTTTTCTTCCCTCCCCCACACCCCATCCTAGAGTCAGCTACCATTAGACATAAATATGTGTAAATATGTATGCAAAATTATTCTATACATCTATTCATCAGTTCTTTCTCTGGGTACAGAGAGCATTCATTTTTCTGTATTTTAAGATTCCAAATTGAATGTTTTCATCATAAAGCAGATCATATGGACCACTATAAATTCTAATCTAAGTATTTGTATCTTTAGAAGATTGCATGTTCCATCTTTAAGAAGTCTTCTAAAAAGAATCTTGGTGACTCCTCAGTCTTCAAAAATGTTTAAAATCTTGGTTTACATATTGTAGAGTATGTTTGCTAACTCAATTTATACATTCAAAGTTACAAATCTCATAGACCCAAGGTGTCACCACTGCAATTTTAAAGCTGTTTTCCACATGACATTTACTGTTCCGGTAGCAAAATATGTCTGTTCCTTCTTCGAATTCAAGGTATATTGAAGTAATTTCTGAACTCAGCTATGAATCCATATGTCTATATGAACTTCCATCTAATTCAGTTGTCTTTTTTTTCTGGGAAACATGAAACAATTAGAATTAAGGGAATTTGAGTATTTTTCTCAGTTAAGAGTTTGTATATTTTAAGAAGTCTTTACAAGTGAAAAGACAGGCAGTAGTTACTTTGTCATGTTATGTTCTCCTGAAAAACATTTCACAGAGAATATTTCCCCACAGGAAGAGTGCTCTCACTGAGGGTGAGACAATAAGTTACAATCCATGAAAACCCTATTAGATATGACTAATGAGGAGCAGAGCCAAGATGGCAGAGTGAGAGCAACTACACACCTAAGCTCTTAGACAATCTCCTTCAGATACCTCTAAAAAGAAAATCTGACCAGATTTTGGAGGGGCAAAATCTAATAGGAGACAGATGGTGGCAGATTCACAGCCCAGGAGAGACTGGAAGGTTGACAGGAAACATCTGTTCTGCTGGGTGGGGGAATGCACAGCACACAGGATGTACCAGCACATCCCTGCCACAGCAGGACCAAGCAAGAAGCTCTGGGCGGTCTGGGGCCATGGCTGTATCGCGGAACCTCAGGCATATCAGCCCAGGATGGGAGTCCAGAAGAACTGAGTGAGTGAGAGCGTGAAGCCCCAGGTATCTGCAGTTGCTGCTCCTGAGACTATCAGCCTGCCAATTAAATGTCTGTAAATCATTTACTTGAACTTCTGGGAGCCAAAATGGTAGAGTGATCGATACATTCTCTCTCCTCTTCCCCTTGTTAACCATGAAAGAATCATAAAATATTGCCCCAGAAAAATACTGGAACAGTGAGATCAGCAGGAGGGGCAAACAGTCTCTTAGCACATGAGGCTAGGCTGAAGAAGACCAGTACAAGACCAGAGTTGCCCCAGATAGCCCCACCTCAGCAAACCAGGAGGACATTGGGACATTGGGAGGACATCTCACACCAGCTAGCTAAGCTGCAGCACTTTAGCTTCTAGCTGAAAGAACCAGAGACCACAGCACACAAAGCCTCAAGTTCAAGGCCAAGAACTGTGAGACAGAGCCCCTTGTGCCCTAGAAGCAGAGATCTACTTTAAGAGGGGTGGAGCCCTGCAACCACCAACACCAGGACCCCAGACATGCCTCAATACCCCAGGGGAATCAGGAAGACACTAAGGCAGCTGGGATCATCAAATGCTGAGTTTACCTAAGCTCTAGCTCAGCAGAGGAGACCTCCTGTGGCCAGATCACCCCTCCCCCACACTTAACAAGCTAGTTCCAGGGTAAATCTGAGGAAACACACAAAAAGACTTCACCTGGCCTCTACTTTCTCACACCAGCCAGCTAAGGTGCAGCACTTTAGCTTCTAGCTGAAAGAACCAGAGACCACAGCACACAAAGCCTCAAGTTCAAGGCCAAGAACTGTGGGACAGAGCCCCTTGTGCCCTAGAAGCAGAGATCTACTTTAAAAGCCAGAAAAAGGATGATTATCATCCTCATGAGTAAGAAGCAAAGCAGGAAAGAAAAGACCATAGGATCTTTCTATGGGGACAAATATCAAAGCACAAATACCGAAGAAGTCAGCATTGAGACTGTACTCCCATCTGAAACTTCCAAAGGGACTATGAACTGGTCACAAGCACAAAGGGCACTCTTGGAAGAGCTGAAGAAGGATTTAAAAAGCCAAATTAGAGAAATAGAAGAAAAACTGGCCAATGATTTTTAAAAGTATGAAAAAAGAACTCACTGAAGATGACAGCTCCTTAAAAAGGAAAACTAGACAGATGGAAAAGAAAGCACAAAACCTAACTGGGAAAATTAGACAAATAGAAAAGGAAGTATAAAAACTAACTGGAGAAAAAGATATGATTAACAACATGCTATAAAATCAATAATGCAACCATGAACCTAATTATTAAAAAAATAAAACTGATGCACTATGTCCCATGAATGGGTTATACACAAAATCGGTGCATATGTTGAGATCACATGAGTAAAGAGTACATTAACTAATGTCACACATAAAAGTACAACTCTGTTAAATCAGAAATTTGGCACCATACCATGATAAAATTATTGACAAATATTTTGAGAGAAAAAGAAGATGAGCTGGCATGTTTCAAGAGTAAAGGACAGACAGTTTAATGCACGGATATGATTAAAATTTCCGCAGTGTATCGAGAGAATCTCACTGAGGCAAACTTATAGAATAACATGGAATACAGTCCCACAATATGGACAGGAAATGATGGATTGTGATTTGCATAATTAAATGGAGCTTCTAGATCAATGAAATCATAAGACTATTTTAGTATCTGTATGACAAATATTAAATATCTAATTAATGTCAACTTTGCTTAATTAGATTATAGGAAAGTTGGAGGGGTTAATAGTTTAAATAGTTCAATTTGAAGGGAAGAAATTATCTGAGAAAGATGATGGCTTTATTTCTCTTGATAACTTTCCCTGTTGCAAAAATTCATTTCCTTCACCTCAGAGTTCACTGATAAGTTAATAGGACTTAGAACTAGAAAGTATCTTTGAAAATCATCATCCCCAATCATATCCTATAAGGAAACAAACACCCAGAGAGAGATAAATGATCAACCCAAGGTCTCATAAGCAGAAACAGAAGATCAAACAAAAAGTAGGATTTGAACTGAGGTTCCTTCATTCAAAAATCCACCACTTTTTTCTCTATACAATACTGACTCATAACAACCCTGAGAATGAAGAGGTTGTGGATGGTGACAATGTACCTCCTACTGAAAACTGATATTTTCATTTCACTCTCACCTACCTCCTCAATTCATTCATAAAATGTACAATATCAGATCAAATAAAATTCATCAAGAAATAGGCATTCTTACCATTCAAAATCACAGAGCCATTAGCTCGATGGCTATGCAAACACTTCACACATCATCAGAAGCCATAAATGTAGGGGTCAGTTAGTTAGTAATTTGATTTTTAATGGTCTTCAAAAGCTCTCTCACAGAATTGCTAAAACACAATTAAGAACACTTTCCCTCCTCATCTGTGTCTTAGCTTCCTTCAAGGCACAATTCAGGATTACCTTCTATGTAATGCCTTTCCTGATCATAGATATTATCCTATATAAAAAGCTGGGAGGGATCATAGCAGTCGTTGAGTGAACTACTTCATTTTACCAAAGAAGTAACTGAGACTCAGTTAGTAATTGTCTGATTCTAACCAATGTCTTCCTGATCCTTAAGTCTAGTGACCATATCCATTGCACTACGTTGCTTCTGATTTTTCCCATTCATTACTGTGTTTCCTCTTCTTCAAGCTATTTTGCATTTACTTATATATGCATGTATCCTATCCCTATAGTAGAATACAAGTTACTTGAGGACTCTCACATGTTTGTTTTTTGGTCTATATAACCAGCCCATAGAGACACTGCTTTGTATATCATAGGTGATTAGGAAATATTTGCTGAATTGTATACTGAGAACATGTGCTGTTGCCTTCTCATATTCACGAATGAAGCTAATATAAATGAACTAAAGATAGTGAAAAAATTTTTTCATAGGGGTTATGCAATCTTAGAGCTAGAAAGGCCCTAAGGTATCCATGCTTCCAAATTACAAAGATCTATGTTACATTTATGATTGAGCCCCACAGAGCTGAGTTATGAATCCTAATTAGGCAACACGGGATGAAAAAACACTGCAATGTGAAGCCATGGAAGTTAGACACTTCCTAAATTCCTGAAATCTCATTTCAAAATTTATTTTCAGTAAATAAGACTGACTTTTAACTTTTATCTTGGAGGAATAGCCAGTAAGCACTATCATCATAAGATGAGGGGCAAATTCAACGTGTCACATCTCTGAGAAATTCCTAACTAAACAGGAACTGAAAGTGAGTAATGGTAATGTTTTATCATAAAATCATCTAAAATTCTGATGAAATGCAGCATTCTTTTAGCATCCCTAAGTCTCATTTCTAGGATGAAACTAGTTCACCAAACAGTCATTAAGGTATACAAATATCTATGCATCCTTTTCCAATTTATTTATGTGTAATTCATTTAACTTTTGGAAAGGTAACATTATAACAATGTAAGTCAACTCCATGTTTACCTGCCTTCAAAAAGTCCTACTCTGATGTCTCATAATGATATGACAGCTGTTCTTGAAGGCTATGGCAACAAAGTACAAGCAGATTCTATCCTGTTCAAAAAGTTATAAGGATATTTCTGGTAAAATATTGCCTGCTCTCTAAGAATCAGTATTGATAAGTGTAGAAAGGATCACCACTACAAGGCACTTGGCAATAAGTTATTTGACCACAGCAACCTATGAAATAAAGAAAATGAGAAATTTCTTGTCACCCCCATCTGCCTCCTCTATATATGTGCCACTGGATATGTACACTTCCCCTACACACATACCACTCTTCTGCTTATGCAGTGATATCAGAGTGATAGAAAAGTAAACAGGTTATTGTTTTTTAATCCCACAATCTTTAGACCATGCAGAAATATTAACTTTGTTATTGTAACTCTATGACATCATTCTCCAATGACCAATGAATGGCTATGCTCCTGGAGGACCAGAATTGTACCCATCTTGACATTTGTGTTATAAATAAAACAAACAAAAATTCCTCACTTAAGCTCATATATTCTCTCTCTCTAAAGTGTTACATAAAGGATCTGGCAAAGTAGGTTTTTAGCATTTATCCAAGAAACCAAGAAACATCACTTCATGGAACTTTTGTCATCTGGTATTGCAGAGCTCATACTAAAAATGTAAAAAAAAATAAAAAATAAAAACAATTGAAATGGAAGCAGCTAGATGGTACAGTGGATAGAGCATGAGCCCTGAAGTCAAGAATACCAGAGTTTAAATCTGGCCTCAGACAGCCAACACTAGCTTTGTGACCCTGCACAAGTCACTTAATCCCAATTGCCCCAATGAAAAGAAAACTACACCAATATGCAAAAAAATAATTGAAATGACAAGGCAGTAGAGAAATTCCATAAATAGTAAGATCAAATTAAAACTATATATATATATATATATATATATATATATATATATATACATATATGTATTCAATAGCTTTAGGGTAAAGATGGATATAAAGAAGAATGAAAATTTGAAAGGTAAAAAATGTTGGAATATACTGTTTAGGAGTAAAATTTAAGAGAATATTAAAGCTGGTAGACTATAAAGAAGTCTCACATTTCTATACACTGAGTGCTTTCTTTGAGAAAAGAATAAAGAGGCACTAAACATGGAAAGCACCAAATTACATCATAAAAATTAAGTTAATAGTAGTTTAATGAGGATGAAATATGTTGCCAATACATATTACCAATAGGTATCATTCCTGAATCAAGTCTATCTAATCAAACCAACAAGTCAGAGAAATGTCAAAGTTAATGCAAAAATAAAATAATCAAAATTAGAAAAAGAAATGGAATACAATAAAAATATTTCCAACCTTACCTATCCAACAAGCTTCTGAAGTTGTAAAATGAGAAATGAGTATTGGAATAGACATTGATACTGATTACAGCTATTTTTAAAATCCAGTTGATTTGTATAAATCAGTGCTTATAACATGGAAATGAATACAGCCTAGACAACACCTCAGTCAGTGACCATTTGATCTCCTTGACAAGCAGAGAGAGATAGAAGAGCCAAGAGTGACACCAGTTACAATTTAAAAGCCTTTGTAATTATTTTGTGGGAGAGACATTAGAAAATATGAGCAGTATATATATCTTCATAAAATAGTGAGTAGTGGGAAAAAAAATTTAAAGAAAGATGGTAAAGAATGATTTCATCCTTGGGATATATAATGATGAAAGTATGAGGACAGAAAACAAAAAAAATGGAAAATACCTATGAGTTTTTATAACAAACTCTTTCACTAACAAAGGTAGTGGAACCATTACATTTGGACGAATATCACATCGTATAACCAAGGTTTTTGTGAAAGCAAAGGTCTATATGTTCAATACTTGCATTCTACCACTTTTACTTTATCAACAAGACATGAAATCCAAAAATCTGAAGAATTAAAAATGAGTGTCAAGATTATAGAGATCCATGTGGGCATGACCAGGGAATAAACATTAATTAAATACATCCTATATGTCAGGCACTGTGCTAAGAATTTCACAAAAATTATCTCTTTTGATTTTCACAAAAGCCTTGGAAGTAGTTGCTATAATTTTCCCCATTTTATAGCTGAGGAAACAAAGGCAACAGAGGCTAAACGACTTGCCTGTGATCATACAGCTAGTGAGTACTTGAGACTTGCTTTGTATTCAGTCCTTGCTGACTGCAGGTCTAGCACTGAGCTACACAGAAGAAGGCAAATATGATATGGCATTCTTTGGAGAATCCTACCAATCCAAAAAGGCTTTCCTTACCCAAGGTAACCTCCATGCCATGATGATGCAACAGGTCACTCAAATTCTTTTGGATTGACATATCCTATTAGCCCTATTCCTTCCCTCCAATGTTAATGAGTCAAGAAGGATTGTTTTCAATTAGATGCTAGACCTACTCATTAATGATTGTTGTCTTTCATTCTTGAAGAGGACCAAAATAGCATTACTATCTTAGGGTCAAGGTACAGTGTGTCTGACTGTGGCTGATCAGACCAACAGTATCTCTGAAGGCTGTACCATAGGTCAGGAACAAATAATTCACAGGAACGTTTGGTGTGGAAATGACCCTACCCAATAAATGTATGTTTATTGACTAGACAAACCTCTATTTTTTCATCTTTCCTCTCTCAATCCCAAATTCCCCAATAAATCTCAATGACCCAGCCATAGAGATGCCTTATCACTGAAGATAATATTTTACTAATAAATTCAAAACAGTTCAAGGGCCTTCATCCCTTAGGTGTGTATTTATACCAATAATGGTCTTTTCCAAGAACTTCTTCCTCCTTTATACTAAAAAAAAATTATGATACTTTAAACCTATAATAAGTTCTGCTAATATCTGAGGATAAGATACTCAGTGCAAAGCAACAACAAAAACTCACATACATACAAACAAATATTTGTGTATATATTATGTATTTTTAAAATATTGCTTATCTTTATATCATAGTTTAAAATCTAATTATATTCTATATATGTTTATGATGTAAATGATATATTCATATCTGTAGTTCTTATATATAATTAATAAATGGAAATATATTATATATATATATATATGTAGTCATGCCTAAAATAATTTTTTTAATTGATAGTTACACAGTGAAAATAAGTATGGAGACCCCTGGTCTAGAGGACCTGGAAAAAAATTGTCTAACCCAAAACATACATAGTTCATGAAATTTCATTCACAATCCTTTCCTTGTTAGGGATTTTTCCTTTCCACTCAGTAATTCTCCACATTACAACTCTCTTTGAAACTGTCTCCTTTGTGCTGACTATAATACGCCCAGTTTTTCCATTTCCCCATTTATTTCTTTCAGA
>JAQQSK010004913.1:0-13007 GCA_028658325.1 Potorous gilbertii
ATTATGGGACTACCTGAAAGCCATGATCAAAAAAAAAAGCCTAGAAATCATCTTTCGTGAAATTATCAAGGAAAACTGCCCTGATATTCTAGAACCAGACGGCAAAATAAGTATTCAAGGAATCCACTGATCACTGCCTGAAAGAGATCCAAAAAGAGAAACTCCTAGGAACATTGTGGCCAAATTCCAGAGTTCCCAGGTCAAGGAGAAAATATTGCAAGCAGCTAGAAAGAAACAATTCCAGTTTTATGGAAATACAATCAGGATAACACAAGATCTAGCAGTTTCTACATTAAGGGGTCAAAGGTCATGGAATAGGATATCCCAGAAGTCAAAGGAACTAGGTCTAAAACCAAGAATCACCTACCCAGCAAAACTGAGTATAATAATTCAGGGGAAAAACTGGTCTTTCAATGAAATAGAGGACTTTCAAGCATTCTTGATGAAAAGACCAGAGCTGAAAAGAAAATTTGACTTTCAAACACAAGAATGAGAAGAAGCATGAAAAAGTAAACAGCAAAGAGAAGTCATAAGGGACTTACCAAAGTTGAACTGTTTACATTCCTACATGGAAAGACAGTATCTGTAACTCTTGAAACTTTTCAATATCTAGGTAGTTGATGGGATCACACACACACACACACACACACACACACACACACACACACACAGAGCACAGATTGAATTGAGTAGGAAGGGATCACATCTTATAAAAATGAAGGTGATCAGTGAGAGAGGAATGTATTGGGAGGAGAGAGGGAGAAATGGAATGGGGCAAATTATCTCTCACAGAAGAGGCAGGCAGGAGACTTTTTAGTGGAGGAGAAAAGAGGGGAGTTGAGAGAAAAACATGAAGTTTACTCTCATCACATTTGATCAAGGAAGGAATAAAATGCACACTCATTTTGGTGTAAAAGCCTCTCTTACAATACAGGAAAGTGGGGGAAATGGGGATAAGCAGGGTGGGGGGGATGATGGAAGGGAGGGCAAGGGGAGGAGGGAGGAATTTGAAGTCGACACTCTTGGAGAGGGACAGGATCAAAAGAGAGAATAGAAACAATGGGGGGCAGGATAGGAGGAAGGGAAATGTAGTCAGTCTTACAAAACATGACTATTATGGAAGTCATTTCCAAAACTACACAGATATGGCCTATATTGAATTGCCTGCCTTCCCAAGGGAATGGGTGGGGAAGGAGGAATGGGGAGAAGTCGGAACTCAAAGTTTACAGAACAACCTTTAAGAAATACAGGTAATGGAAAATAGAAACTTATCTGGCCCTGCAGGACAAAAGAGAAGATGGGGTAAGGGAAGGGAGGGATGATAGAAGAGAGGGCAGATTGATGATAGGGGTAATTAGAATGCTCAGTGTATTAGGGAGGGGGGAGTGGACAAATGGGGAGAAAATTTGGAACCCAAAATTTTATGAAAATGAATGTAAAAGTTAAATAAAAAAATTTATTTATTTAAAAAATTTAATGTCAAAACATTTTACATGTAATCTGGAAATAGTAATGAATATATATTAAAATAATAATGGGTCATGGAACTAATCATAGAAACAATCGATAAATTCCTTATATAAAATGAAAATAATTGTATAGCATAAAATACCAAAATTTATGGCATGCAGCTAATCCAATACAGTAAAATGTTTATCTACTCATATTAATTTAAAAATCAACAAATGAGGTAGGTACTACCAAAACCCTAGAAGGTGAGAAACAATTAAACCATCGAATTATACAACAAAAAAGTAATTCTGAAAATGAAAGCTTAGACTAATCATTAAAAGTTAAAACGTATTGAAACAATAAATAAAATGGAATATTTTTGGAAAAAAAACAATAATAGGTAAATTTTTATCTAATTTGACAAAAAATGCAAATCAACTTACTAGAATTAAAAAGTTAAAATGTAAATTCACCACAGATAAAAAAGAAATAAAATGACTTATTACAATCTATTTTACTCAAATGTGTACCAGTAAAATTGACAATCTAAATTAAATAGATGAATATTTGCAAAAATATAAATTTCCCACATTATTAGAAGTAATATAATGCTTAAATAACCAAATTCTAGAAAATGAAATTAAACAAGATATAAATGAACTTCCCAAATGGGAAACAAAAATGCATCACTGGATAGAATTACATGTGAATTCTACCAAATATTTAAGGAGCAATTAATTCCAATATTACGTACATCATTCGAGAAGGGTAACGAAGGGATCGTTACTTTCCTTTGGATAAAACTATTCCAGGTGATGAATGAGATCCAAATATAGATTGAAATGGACGAGAAAAGGAAATATAGCAACAAATGTCTATAGTTTCTTCTAGTAGTTTTGGTTGAGAAAGGAGAAGATTCAGGAGTGCATCTCAAAGTAATGGTAGGGTTTGTTTGTTGTTCCTTTGCTTGCTTGTTTGTTTTAGAGTGGGAAAGATATGTGCATATTTGAAGACAGCCTAAAAAAATTCATGAGACTGAGAGAAATGGAAGATCAAAAAAGTGCTAATGATTAATGTAATACTTTATATGCAATAGCAGTACTCTGTGCCCTACAATACATGGTAGTGCTTAAACTGAAATATATTCAGATACATTCAAATACACACACACATATCCATGTGCATATGTATATAATACATATATATATATATGCATGTGTGTTATAAATTAAATATATATATATATATTAATCTATTAATTTATGTCTTGCTGTTAGAGAAGTATGTGTTCAAAAACCATATTACCTTTAGAAGAATGGGATAAGGATATGAAAGATATTAAAAGAAGTATGATCCAGTAACTCTGATTTAGGACTTTAAGGGCCCAAGACAAAACCATACTGTCAGTTAATCTAATTACAGTTTTATGATAGCAGACTTTCTAGCAGTCATTCAAGAATGGTAAGAG
Source organism: Potorous gilbertii (assembly GCA_028658325.1). NCBI lineage: Eukaryota > Metazoa > Chordata > Mammalia > Diprotodontia > Potoroidae > Potorous > Potorous gilbertii. The sequence continues at coordinate 2,921 of JAQQSK010004913.1, forward strand.
ATATGTACACCACTCCCTCACTCCTATTCCAATGTCTCACTTAGATCTTATTTGAGACACTGAAGTCCGATGTATGGATGGGAGATAACAAGAAGTGATAGAATTCAAGCTGCTGTTGTTTCTCTTCCCTCCTCCTCCTCCTTCATTATCTTCTCTCTATGTATTATGTGTATATATGTTACTGTATATATGCATATATACAAAGAGAGAGAGTTATATGAAAATAATATTTAATAGTTAATACTTACATAGTACTTACTATGTACCATGCACTTTGCTTAGTGCTTTACAATTTTCCCATGTGGTCATCATAACTCTGGGAGGGAGATGCTATTATCATTCCCATTTAGAGGCAAACAGATGTTAATTGACTTGCCCAGGGTCACACAGTGTTGGAGGCTGAATTTTAACTTAGGTCTTCATGATTTCAGGTCTAGCATTCTATCTGCTGTGCCACCTAGCTGACCTACCATGTATACATGTTGCCTCTCCTAAAAGAATTTAAAATCCTTGAAGACAGGGATTACTTCATATTTGTCTTTTACTCTTAGGAATTGATACATAGTATGAATTAATAAATTAGTGTTGGTTAATTGAGTGAAGGGCTCTACTCATAAATATTTATCAATCACACTATCTGTCACTCTACATTCTCCTTCTTCTCACCCTAGAGGTAAAAGGGCTAGATCCAAATGGCTCTACATGAAGTGAAGCAAATAATCTTATGGAGAAAGTACCATCTACTTTCTCCTATCTTTTTAGAGTTTTAGAGCTTGTGATTATCTCTGCACAGGACAACTGCTTTGTTCATGGTCATATGGTTAAATGACTGATCAATCTGAAGCTTAGATAGGAATTAATATGTTCCTATACTTAACTTGTAGATCTCTATGTCCTTGGAACTATTTTCACATATGTCATATTGAAGGCACACAAACACAAATTATGTAGAGGAGAATTTTTTTTCATCCCTTTAACTGTACTTAAGGGCTTCTTTGACTTTTAGTTGCTGACATTACTTGGGAAAGATTATATTGCTGTTCCTAAGGGGCATTCTTTGTCCATCATCACCCACTAACTCTAAAAGACAGGAAAGCAGGGTAAAGTCCCATGTGTAGGTGAATTGGGGTAAGAACAGTGTAAGATGAAATTGATCTACAGCAGAGGTTTCCAAACTTATTTGGCCTACTGTCCCCTTAAAAAAAAATTATTAACCTCCCCACTATGACCCCAGAAATCTGCTTTCTTTAATCCTTTACCATTTTTTAAAATTTGCATAATTTCAAAATTGTATATATATTTTAAAAGACACATCTTAAAGTTAATAATTTATTGTAAATTTGTTGTTTTTTCCTTCATTGAAATCTTGATGATACAATATTGTTTGTGTAATTTATCCATATAGTATCAGCATCATATTGTTAACAAGTTATTACATCTTTGTATGCACATATTCCTGGTGATGCATGCTTCACTTCCTAACAACATGCCACGTGCTCACCTCCCAACGTTTACTTGTTAAGTCCTGTCAGCAGGGCAGATTATAACTTGAATTCTGTGTTTTTATTTGGAAAATAATGTAATCACCACAACTTTAATTCTATTACACAATAGATGAAATGTGTACAAATGTACTTTTCAAAATTTTCTTATATTTTCTTTCTTTATGCTTCCACTGCCCCCTTATTTTTATTCAGTGCCCCCCAATTGTACCTGAGGTTACTACTGTCCCCCACTAGATCATTCCAGCACCCCCCAGAGAGTGGCATTGTTCACTTTGGGAACTTATGACAGGATGAAGGTATACATAATTATGAATACCTTGTAACTTTAATATTCCAAATACATTATCCTAGTTACATGTATGATTCAACATTAGATGATAACTCAACAGTTACCTACACTCCTTGCACAAGTGCTCAACATTCAGCTGAAAATGAGACATCACCAATACTATTAGAATCAGGTAAGTATTATTATTCATGCTTTAAACATTATTATTTAATTTAAAAAATTCTTTAAGAATGGTTCAAAAACTGAAATATTCATTTTTCTAAGACAGAGCATTTGATAGACTATGAGACTGGATCTGTTCTCTAGATAATAAATATTACATGTTCAGGCAAAACAAAGATATGGCTGCATAATTAAGTGTATTTTGCTAAAAAAGCATTACAACCCTAATTTTTTGTGTTCCAAGGTTGCAAAAATGAATCTGCTTCACCCATGTGGATATATGTAATGATGGGAAACATGCTAAGTGGAATTGGGGAAAGTTCACTTGGACCCTTGGGAATCACATATATTGATAATATTGTTAAAGAAGGACATTCTCCTTTTTATATAGGTAATGTACCTTTCTCATCTGTGGGTCTGTTTTATCCTTTCACCCTAGTCCTTTTTTTTCAGAAACAAATAATAAATGACTCATCAGAAACAACTACTCAGTTTAAAAAAAAACATCATTTATTTATTTTTAACATTTTTTTGAGTTCCACATTCTCTCCATCCACCTGCCTCTCCCCCACCCACTGGGAAGACAAGTAATATTATAGCACTTATACACATGAAAACATGCAAAACATTTGTATATTAACCATATCACAAAAAACAAGAAAATAAAGTGAGAAAACTATACTACAAATTTATATTCAGAGTTTGGGAATTCTTTTTCTGAAGGTACATAGCATTTACATCATAAATTCATTGGAATGGAGCAAGTCTTTCACAGTTGATTACTACTAAAATAATGTTACTGTATGTAATAACCTAGTTCTGTTCAGTTTACTTTGCATCAGTTCATAGGGATTTTCCATGTTTTTTTGAAATCACTGCCCTCATTTTTATAGCATAATAGCAGTCCATCTCAGTCACATGCCACAACTTGTTCAACCTCTCCCCAATTGATTACCAGTTACCAATTGTTTGCCACCACAAAAAACGTTGTTAGAAATATTTTTGTGCATACCTGTCCTTTTCCTTTGAGCTCTTTAGAGTACAAACCTAATAATGGTATTTCTGAGTCAAAAAGTATACACACTTTTATAGCTGTTTGGTATAGTTCAAATTATTCTCCAAAATGGTTTGAATGAGTGGGTGACCACCAATAATTCATTAATATATTTTTCCTTATCCCTTCCAGCATTTGTCATTTCTGATAGGGATGAGGTGGTGCCTCAGAGTTGTTTTAGTTTGCCTTTCTTTAATTAATAGTGATTTAGAAAACTTTTTCATTTGATTATAGGTATCTTTGATTTTTCTCTTCTGAAAGCTACCTATTCGAGTCCCTTCACAACATATCAACTAGAGGATGACTTCTTTTTTATGAATTTCTGTCAGTTATCTACAGTACTTGAGAAAATGGACATATATCAGAGAAACTTGCCCTAAAAAAATTCTGACATCACTTCATTATCTATGGTATCTTTTATCAAAATGTAGTTTCCTTGATTGTCTTTTAAGTAAGTCTATTTTTGTTTTGGCTTTGTCTGAGATCAAGATTATCATTAGCACTGCCATTTTTGCTTCAGCTGAAGTATAATAGATTCATTTCCATCTCCTTATTTTAACTGCGTCTTTCTGTTTCAAGTATGTCTCTTGTAAACAATATTGTTGGATTCAAGTTCCTGATCCGTTCTGTTATCTGCTTCCCCTTTATAAATGAGCTGGACCCCTTCAAATTCACAATTCTGATTACTAACTGTGCATTTTTCACCATTTTATTTTTTTCTATTATCTTTCTCTTATCTTTTTATCTTGCCCTGCTCCACAGTTTGTTTTACTTCTGACCACTGCCTCCCTTAATGTTCTCTCTTTATCAGTGTTCCACTCCCACCTCTCTATCCCCTTCTGTTCCTATTTCCTTCTTAGATAAGATAGATTTCTATACCTAAGTATATGTATAGATAGGTAAATAGATCTATATCTGTCCTTCCTTCTTTGAAACATTTCCAAAAAGAGCATGGTTCAAGTACTGCCTTCCACCACTTGTACTTTTAATTCTTCACTCTAAAAGTTCTTCACTGTGCACCTCTTCTATGTAAGATAATTTCCCTTATTCTGTTTCTCCATTCCCCCTTCTCCCAGTGCATTCGTCTTTCTTATTCCTCCATTTTTTTTACATCATCTTAACATAGTCAACTCACAGGCATTCCCTCTGTCTATACCTACTTCGAACTTCCCTAATAAAGATAAACTTCTTAGGAGTTATTATGTACCATCTTCCCATATGGTAATTTTAGTAGTTTGACCTTATTACATCTCTTATGTTCTTTTACGTTTACTCTTTTATGTTTCTCTTGAGTCCTGTGTTTGAATGTCAGATTTTCTGTTCAACTCTGGTCTCTTCATCAGGAAAGTCTACAAGTATTCTATTTCATTAGAGTACTTTTATTCTCCCATTTATTCTCCCAAAGAATAATACTCAATTTTGCTAGGTATATTATTCTTAGTTATAATCTTTGTTTGTTTATCAATTAGAATATGTTATTCCAGGCCCATTACTTCTTTTGGGTGGAAGCTGCTAAATCTTATGTGATCCTGAGCGTGCATCCATGATATATGATTTCTTTCTGTCTGATTGCTTGCAATAATTTTTCCTTGACATAGAAGTTCTGGGACTTGGATATAATATTCTTGAAAATTTTCAATTGGGAATCATTTTCAGTATGCAATCAGTTAATTCTTTCAATTTCTATTTTACCCTCCAGGTCTAAGGCACTGGGGTAGTTTTCCTTTACAATTTTTAAAAATATGAGTTGTAGCCCTTTCCCCTTTTATCATGACTTTCAGGTATTTCAATTATTTCTCTTCAATCTTTTTTTTTTTACAAATCAGTTTTTTCATGAGCTCTTTCACATTTGTACTCTATTTTTCCCATTCTTTTGATTTTATTTTATTGTTTCTTAATGGCTCTTGGAACATTGGCTTTCAATTGCTTAATATGAATTTCTAAGCAAGTAATGGTTAAGTGAATTTTTGTGCCTCTTTTTTTTCATTTGACCTATTCTGCTTTTTAAGGTGTTCTTTTCTTCACTAAATTTTTAAGCCTCTTTTACCATTAGGTCAAATTAAGGTGCTAGTTTTTTTAGTATCATTTGTGTCTCTTTTGTCAAACTATTAATTCTTTTTTCATAAATTTCTTTATTCTCATTTTTGTACCAAATATCCTCCGTGAGTCATCTCTTTCTTTCACTCTCCTAGGAATTCTCATTGGACTTAGATCCAATTTTAATTTTCTTTTGAGGCTTTGGTTATAAGGTTTTTATATTGTTGCCTATTTCTGAGTTTCTGTTTTTGTCTTCTCCACCACCATGTTAGCTTTTGATGATCAAGCTCTTTTGGTTCTTGTGGTTTGCGCATTTTTCAGCCTGTTTCTTAACTTTGAATTTTATGTTAAAGGTGGGGTCAGCGCACCTGGTAGCTCACTGTCCCAAGTGTCAAGGTTTTTCATTTTGCTCTTTTAAGAGCTAATAATAGGAGTGTGCAAGTTTTCAGTGCTTCCAATGTGATGTGATCTGGGGAGATGTGACTGCTATCCTGTGGTATGCACTCTGGTCTTTACCCAGGAAGGGCCCTGATCCATTGCAGCTTCAAAAACTACTGATCCTTTTGGCCTTCTTACAGCTGTGACTAGGTCTTCTCCTTTCCTTCAGTCACAAGTGCTAGTTTTCCCCTCTGCTTTGAAACTCTGACCAGGCCCTCTGCTCCCTTGTGACTTATGAAAAGGATTGCTCTCAGCCCTATAACTGCAACCCAGAATTGTACGTGGACATTAAAGCTGCAAATCAGTACCAGCTACACCTTGTGCCAGGAAATGCTCCCTGGTAATCTTGTTTTCCTATCAGTTGTACAAAGCCCTTACTACTTCTGTGCTCCTGAAGCTGCTACTTCTATCACAACTGCCCCCAGCCTAGGCTACTGATGCTGCCACCATGTACATGCAGGTTTCAAAGACTTCTTGTTGACCTCCTGAGTTTTTTTTAACCTAGAAAAATGTCTCCTCCTTACCTTTTGTTGGCTTTGACACTCCAAAAATTTTGAACTATAATTTTAAAGTTGTTTAGAAGGAAATGTTTATAGAGTTTGGCTGGGTTATCTCCTCTAAAATTCTGTCTCGGCTTTCCCTTCACTCACCTCACTTCAGTTTTGGAAAGCATAGCTTTCTCTACTATCTTGATAACTGATTTCTAGGCTGTTGCTGGTACAAAATCAAATTAAATTAAGAAAAAGGGAAATTATAGGAAATGTAATTATCAAGTCTCATCCTTTATTAATGATTAGGAAAAAAAGCTTATTTTTTTATTCATCATCTTCATGACCAATTTTATTGATTTTATCTGGGGTCAGCAAGCTCAGTCCTATATGAGCTAGATGTTAAATACACTCAGGTTTTTAAGTAATGGAGATTTAGTTTTTTTTAGTTTAAATAATTTTTTCCCCAATTACATTTCAAGAAAAATTTTAACATCCAGTTTTACAACATTTTGAGCTCTATATTTTTCTCCCTCTCTCCTTTCCCTCCACTCTTCTGAAAAATGGTAGGCAGTTTGATATATTTTATGCATGTGCTATCATGTAAAACATATTTCCATATTCATCATAGTTGTGGAAGAAGAAACAGATCAAAAGGGAATGAGGATGATGAGGTTCAGGAATCAGGTTGTCTGGAAAGCATTTAAGAGGCAGATATTCTCTAATCAAAAAGGCTATAGTGATGCAAAAATGGTGAACTAGGGGTACTGCCATAGGGGTACTAGCATCTTGGAGAAAGACAGGGGCTTGCTCTTATACACAAATCTTGCAATGTTTTATTTCTTGTTTGATCATGAATTCTTCCCCTTCCCATAGATCTTACAGATAGTCTATTCCTTGCTCTTTTAATTTAATTACTTCCTTATCTATGATACTATTTTGCAAGAGATAGTTTCCTTCTTCATCTATCAATCTATCTATCTATCATCTATCTGTCTGTCTGTCTAATTTTACTTCATCTAAGATCAAAAATGCTGCCCCTGCTTGTTTTTTTTTTAACTTCAGATGAAGCATACCTCCAGCCCTTTACCTTTACTCTGTGTGTCTCTCTTCTTCAAGTGTGTTTCTTGTGAGCAACATTTTGTAGGATTCCAGTTTTTTATCTACTTTGGTGTCCTTTTCCTTTTTATGGGAGAGTTCATCCTATTCACATTCTCAGCTATGATTGCTACCTCAGTATTTCCCATCATACTATTCTTACTCCTCTTTGTCCTCTTTCTCTTTTCACACTTCCCACTTCACCAGTGTTTTGTTTCTGTGTACCACTTCCCCTGATCTACCCTCCCTTCTGTCAGTCCCCATCTTTACTGAATCTCCTTTACTTAATCTTCTCCCTTTACTTAATCTCCTCTCCTCTTACTTCCCTATCAGGTTAAAAAGATTTGTGCATTCAATTGATTATGCATATCATTCCCTCTTTGAACCAATACTGAAGAGAGTAAAGTACAAGTGATGTACATCACCCACCTCCCATCTTCCCCTTTCTTATGTAAAAGGTCTTTCTCACCTCATCATGTAAGATAATTTGCCCTACTCTACATCTCCCTTCTATCTGAACAGTTTGAACTCCTCTTTCTTATCCCTTAATATTTTTTTATATTTTTTATGAATTTCACAATCATCAGCTAATGTGAACATCTTAAATATACAAAGAACAGAAAAATAAGATTGTGCATAAAAATGTGAATTTATCACACAAAACACATGATTTTTAAGCACACATCAATTTTAACATTACCATCCTCACAGCTTTTTTTTGTTCTCATCTGAACTTTTGATTTTTTCTAATAAATTAAGTTATTTATTTTTAGTTTTTAACATCCATTTCCATAAGTTTTAAATTTTCTCTGCCTCCCTTTCCCCAAGATAGTATGCAATCCAATATAGGATCTTCATATACATTATTATTAAACATATTTTCTTTAATTAAAAAATTACTTATTTATTTTAAGTTTTCAGCATTGATTTTCACAAAATTTTGAGTTCAAAATTTTCTCACCATCTCTCCCCTCCCTCCACTCCAAAATGCCAAACATTCTGATTACCCCTATCACCAATCTGCCCTTCCTTCTAACATCCCTCCCTTCCACTATCCGTATCTTCTCTTTTATCCTTTAGGGCAACATAAATTTCTATACCCCATTACTTATATTTCCTATTTCCCAATTGTATGCAAGAACAATGCTCAGCAGTTGTTCTTAAAACTTTGAGTCCCAACTTCTCTTCCTACCTCCCTCCTCCCCATCCCCATTGAGAAGGCAAGCAATTCAATATAGGCTATATATATGTAGTTTTGCAAAGGATTTTCATAATAATCATGTTGTGTAAGACTAACTATATTTCCTTCCAACACATCTCACCCCCCTCTTTCTTCCATTTTCTCTTTTGACTTTGTCCATTCCCAAAAGTGCTTACTTCTGATTGCTCCCTCCTCCCATTGCCCTCCCTTTCATCATTCCCTCACCCTGCTTATCCTCTTCTCCTCTACTTTCCTGTATTGTAAGATAGGTTTTCATACCAAATTGAGTGTGCATTTTATTACTTCCTTGAGCCAAATGTGATGAGAGTAAGCTTCATATTTTCCCTCTCACTTCAACCCCTTTATCCCTTCATTGAAAAGTCTTTTTCTTGCCTCTTTTATAAGGGATAATTTGCCCTACTCCATTTCTCCCTTTTTCCTCCCAATATATTCCTCTCTTACCCCTTAATTTTATTTTTTAGATGTGATCCCTTCCTATTCAACTCACCCTGTGTTCTGTCTCTCTGTCTCTCTTGCTCTGTATATATATATATATATATATATATATATATATATATATATATATATATATATATATATGTGTGTGTGCATGCACGCATGCATGTGTGTGTGTATAATCCCACCAACTACTCAGATACTGAGACTAGTTACAAATATTGTCTTTCCATGTAAGAAAATAAACAGTTCAACTTTAGTAAATCACTTATGATTTCTCTTTCCTGTTTACCTTTTCATGCTTCTCTTGATTCTTGTGTTTGAAAATCAGATTTTCTTCTCAGCTCTGGTCTTTTCATCAAGAATGCTTGAAAGTCCTCTATTTCAATGAAAGACTACTTTTCCCCTGAAGTATTATACTCAGTTTTGCTGGGTAGGTGATTCTTGGTTTTAATCCCTAGGTCCTTTTACTTCTGGAATACCACATTCCATGCCCTTCAATCCCTTAATGTAGATGCTGCTAAGTCTTGTGCTATCCTGATTGTATTTCCACAATACTCAAATTGTTTCTTTCTAGCTACTTGCAATATTTTCTCCTTGACCTGGTAACTCTGAAATTTGGCTGCAAGTTTCCCAGGAAGTTCTCTTTTTGGATCTCTTTCAGGTGATTGATGGATTCTTTCAACATTTATTTTGCTCTGAGGGTGGTTTTCCTTGATATTTCATGAAAGATAATGTCTAAGCTCTTTTTTTTATCATAGCTTTCAGGTAGTCCTATAATTTTTAAATTCTCTCCTGGATCTGTTTTCCAGGTGAGTTGTTTTTCCAATGAGATATTTCACATTATCTTCCATTTTTTCATTCTTTTGGTTTTGTTTTGTGATGTCTTGGTTTCTCAGAAAGTCATTAGCCTCCATCTGTTCCATTCTAATTTTTAAAGAACTATTTTCTTCATTGAGCTTTTGAACCTCCTTTTCCATTTGGCTAATTCTGCTTTTCAAAGCACTTTTTCCTCATTGGCTTTTTGGACCTCTTTTGCCAATTGAATTAGCCTATTTTTAAAGGCATTATTTTATTCAGCATTTTTTGGGTCTCCTTTAGCAAGCTGTTGACTTTTTTTATGATTTTTATGATTTTCTTGCATCTCTCTCATTTCTCTTCCCATTTTTTCCTCCACCTTTCTTACTTGATTTTCAAAACCCTTTTTGAGTTCTTCCATGTCCTAAGACCATTGAATATTTATTTTGGATGTTTAGGATACAGAAGCTTTGACTTTTGTCTTTCCTTGATGGTAAGCACTGTTCTTCCTCATCTGAAAGGATGGGAGAAGATACATGTTCATCAAGAAAGTAGACTTTT